>CM028687.1:61765957-61803698 GCA_016771965.1 Brassica carinata | reverse complement strand
CGTTGTGCTTGCTTTGCAAATGAAGGTAACGAGTTTGATCTTGTTGGAAAAGCCTTCTCTTGATGAGAATCCAGGAATGAATGATTCAGCTCTTATCTTAACACTTGCCCAACATTCTCACTTTACACTTTCTTTCTTTTTTTCACCAACAGGTTTAAGAGAAGAACACTTGACGAGGTTGCATATAATACTTGATGGGAGGTCAAGACTAGAAGAACCTAAACTTCCACAAGGATACATTGGGAACGCTCTCTTTCATGCTCGCCCCATATCCCTGCTGGGTGATCTTCTGAGGGAGCCTTTCAGCAAAACAGTAAAGAGAGTTCATGAAGAGATAAAGAAAATGGACAAGAAGTACTTAAGATCAGCTATTGACTGCCTAGAGAAACATCCTGATCTTGATCAGTTGGTTCCTGGTGAAGGGAATCCGATCTTCAGCTGTGCAGCAAACTTCTGCATCGTCAGTCTACCTAAGGATACTGCTTATGAGTTGGATTTCGGATGGGGTAAGCCTTTCTTCAAGAGAACTTCACATTTGAATGAAGGGAAAGGTTTTGTAGGTATGAGTTTAGATGAAGAAGGAAGCTTTCTGGTGTTCATGTGTTTAAAGAAGGAAGCTTTCTGGTGTTCATGTGTTTAAAGAAGGAAGCTTTCTGGTGTTCATGTGTTTAAAGAAGGAAGCTTTCTGGTGTTCATGTGCTTAAAGAAGACTCAGCTTAGTAAGTTCAGGAAGCTCTTCTATGAGTTTCTCAATGTATCTGCGTTGTGAACTTTTCATCTCAGTTGTGTTCATGTGTTTAAAGAAAACTCAGCTTGGTTCATGCCGCCAAATCTCAAGTTTTATTGATCTTTATAGTAAATCACATATAAGGGTCAATGATTAGATGGTCTTATACTACGAAGATCAGATGGCGCTCACACAAATGGAGGCAGAGGCAAATTGAGCATATGCGGGTATTTGGGTGGATAACGATGGGTTTATAGCAGAAGGTCCAAACATGAATGTGGCGTTTGTGGTTAATGGTGGTAAGGAGCTTGTGATGCCGCGGTTTGATAATGTTTTGAATGGGTGTACTGCGAAGAGAACGATTACACTCGCTGAACAGCTTGTAAGCAAGGGGATGCTCATAAGTGTGAGAGTTATGGATATGACAGTGGAAGATGGAAAGAAAGCTGATGAGATGATGCTACTTGGGAGCGGTGTTCTCGTCAAACCTGTGATTCAGTGGGATGATGATGTTATTGCTGATGGTAAGATTTAGAAACTTCATTTATGATGTTGTTGATTAGAACTGTGGCTGATTGAAGATGGATTAATTGTTTATCTGACTCAGGGAAAGAAGGTCATATAACCAATGCGCTACTGGATCTGTTGCTAGAAGACATGAGCTCTGGTCCACCTTCTGTTCGTGTGCTTGTTCCTTACTGAGCTAAACCATTCTCTTTGCTCATCAAAAACAGTCAAGTTTTATGTTTTCTTTTTATTGCTTTGCTGTTAATTGTAAGTTGAGGTTATATCCAATTGTGTCCTGACGCACAGTTCCATTGTATCCAATCAACGTTGTAAAGGTTCACTTCTAAATGGGGCCCATTTCCGACGTATGTTTGAGTAGTTGCGTCTACTTCACAAACTTCTTTCCTATTTTTCCTTCTTTCTTTCCAAAATTGAGATGGTGACAAAAGTGGTAAAGCTTTTCTAGACTTTCTCTTCATCTTCAGTCTCCTCCACTTTCTCCTTATCGATCAGCTCAGGCTTAATCGAGTTGTATTCTAAGTCGCGTACCTGGATTTCTTGTGAAGCAGGAGCCTCTGAGGATCGTGGATCAGATGAAGATTCAGGTGAAGCAAGCTACGATCGTGAAGCCAGCTGAGAAAACACCTGTACACAGTCTATGGCTTTCCAATTTAGACCTGATACAAGTGAGGTTTCACATGGGCATCCTCTACTTTTACAACCCTTCTTCCTCCTCCTCAAGTCTCCCCAACACTCAGTCCCTCATCGATTCTCTAAGGAAGGTTCTTGTCCTCTTCTACCCTGCCGCTGGGAGGTTACAAAAGGGTAAGACTCCAAAATTCTAATAAAGCCCTGATTAAACAACCTCTCCTGTCATTTTTCTATGTTTCTTTCTTCTGTATATGTGGTAGATAAGAATGGGAGGCTGGAGGTTCTATGCAATGGAGAAGGATTATTGCTTGTGGAGGCTGAGTCTGATTCTACTTTACAAGACATTGGCTTACTCAATCAAAGTTTGGATCTCTCTCAACTTATGCCTAATCTTGACTACTCAGTAGACATCTCCTCTATACCTCTTATTCTCTTACAGGTAAGCTTTTACCCCATCTGTTTCTATAGACATTACATGCACATGGACTCTATGAACCATGATTTAACAGATAGGTAACTGATATTTATTTTTGCAAAGGTTACATACTTCAAATGTGGAGCCATCTGTATTGGAAACTCAATACATCATACGTTCGGAGACGCTGGCTCTCTTGTATGTTTCATGGAAGCATGGTCTAGAACTGCTCGGGGACTTCCAGTTAAGATAACTCCGTTCTTCGACCGTACAATTCTCTGTGCACGAGACCCTCCTTCCCCTGTGTTTCCACACACTGAATACCAACCACCTCCTTTTCACAACCCACCAGTGAAATCTCTGGCTTACAGATCAAATCCTGACTCTGATTCTGGAGTTGCCAGTCTCAAGCTCACACGTCTCCAAGTGAAAGCTCTTAGAGCCAAGGCAGAGGTTGCTGATAGTAAGTTCAGTACATATGAGCTTCTGGTGGCGCATATCTGGCGTTGTGCTTGCTTTTCAAACGAAGGTAATGGATTTTCGATCTTGCTGGAAAAAACCTTAGCTGGAAGCTTAAAAGCTCTTACTAACACTTGCTCTAGCATTCTCACTTTACAGATTTAGGAGAAGAACACTTGACGAGGTTGCATATAATAATTGATGGGAGATCAAGACTACAACCGAACCTTCCACAAGGATACATTGGGAACACTCTCTTCCACGCTCGTCCCATATCTCTGCTGGGTGAGTTTCTCAGAGAGCCTTTCAGCACAACAGTGAAGAGAGTTCATGAAGAGATAAAGAAAATGAACAACGAGTACTTGAGATCAGCGATTGACTGTCTAGAGAGACATCCTGATCTCGACCAGTTGGTTCCTGGTGAAGGGAATCTGATCTTCAGCTGTGCAGCAAACTTCTGCATCGTTGGTCTACTCAGGCAGACTGTTTATGAGTTGGATTTCGGATGGGGAAGGCCTTTCTTCAAGAGAACTTCACATTTGAATGAAGGGAAAGGTTTTGTGGGTATGAGCTTAGACGAAGAAGGAAGCTATATTGTGTTCATGTGCTTGAAGAAGACTCAACTTGGTAAGTTTCAGAAGCTCTTCTATGAGTTTCTCAATGTGTCTGCGCTGTGACAATCCCAAACATTCTATCGTAGTTGTGTTTATGTGTTCAAAAAGTCGGAAGCTCTATGGCAGCTCACGTGATTAAAGAAGACACCCAGCTTGGTAAGTGTCGGCTTTGTGACAAATGGAAACTTTTCATCTCAGTTGTGTTTATGTGTTTAAATAAGGAAGCTTTCTTGTGTTCATGTGTTTAGAGAAGACACTCAGCTTTGTAAGTTTAGGAAGCTCTCTATATGTCGGCTTTGTGACAAAATCGAAACCTTATATCTCAGTTGTGTTTATGTGTTTAAATAAGGAAGCTTTATTGTGTTCATGTGCTTAAAGAAGACTCAGCTTAGTAAATTTCAGAAGCTCTTCTATGAGTTTCTCAATGTATCTGCGTTGTGACAATCCCAAACTTTTCGTCTCAGTTGTGTTTGTTTTTTATTGTCCCACATCGGCAAGTTGAGCTGGTTTGGAGAAGAGCGGAGTAGTATAAATAAAGATGCAATGCCTCATAACAAATCATACCTTTCTAGGCCAAGATCAAGTGTAGTATCTGTTCTTATCAGTTTAATATCTGATTTGTGGCCCATCGGGTCACACGATATTAACTCTATTTTTAAGGAAGAGGCCCATTAAGATAGCTTGCTATCTGGGTCTCTGCGGGTCGCCCATGCGTTGCACTATTGCACGGGCTGGCTCATCCCGCCAATAATCCAGTTCAATTTTTGTAGATTGACTTCTATGCCTCTCTTTGAATAACTTTGTCTTTTGTTTGAGCCCCATTAATCAGTTAATTAATCCAATATCAATCAAGTCAATTCATAAACTATTGGCCAATTGTTAAAAAAATACAAAGAGCATGTCTGCACGTTAACATGTCCCACTCCTGGGTGGACTTTGGACAATACTTGGTCGGCTTTAGATCTCATCTCTTCTTTCCCGCTTTCTTATCTCATAGGTTTACGTTGACCATAGATCAAACCATATACGAAAAACTCCTGTAGATTTTGAATCGAAGATTTGGGATAAGAGAGAGGATGGTGGAGAGAACGATGAGTCTAGGCGTGGGAGGCAACGGAGAAACCATGCGGGCGCAGCAGGAGCTTCTTCAGAAGATCACTCACGAGCTCGACGCCGAACGGGAAGCCTCTTCAACAGCAGCTTCAGAGGCCTTGTCAATGATTCTACGCCTCCAGGGAGAGAAAGCAGCGTTGGAGATGGAGACTAGTCAGTACAAGAGGATGGCCGAGGAGAAGATGTGCCACGCTGAGACTTCTCTGACGCTCTTCGAAGATCTGATATATCGGAAGGAAATGGAGATGGCGTCTCTTGAGTTTCAGGTTCAGGCATACAGATGCAAACTGCTCAGCCTCGGCTGCTGCTCCTCTGATCCGACCGAGGAGAAGGGCTCTTTATCTCCTCGTCAAGACTTGAGCGCGTGTTGGGAAGAGATCAGGAGAATAGACGATCGTGTTCGAGATGTTTCCAAGGGATCTAAATGGTCTTTGCTTAGGCGTGAGTCTATTTCACATGCATTGGTTTCACAGGTGAGTAATACTATCCTCGAGTCAGCCAAGAGTGATGTCAGTTCGATTATGCAGATGATCAAAACCCTGAAAGGGAGGTTCCAAGGACCAAGGAGAGCCTTGCAATCATCTCGGAAGAAAGAAATGTAAGTCATCATCTTTGCTAGAACAAATGGGTAAGTGTGCTAATAATAAGTAGAAATAATCACAGGTTGGAGGCAAGATGGTGAGTAAGCCGCCAAAAGATACGAGCATTGAGGCAGAGCATATGAGTTTGCTAAAAGAGATTCGAGAGCAGATCAGTGAAATGCGGTCAGAGATGAGAAGCTTAAAATCAGAACTGCATCAAACTCGACATGTGCCCCATCGCGAGGAGGATCGAGCCATTAACTCAGTTCAAGAGGTAATCACTGTTCTTTCTACTTGGTAAGAGGTCCCTGAAATGAATATTCAAAACTTGATACATTTTTTTTGTTTTACTGAACAGGCCATGATTCACTTCTGGCTATAGAAGCTACAATACAGCGTGGTTCTAGTTTCCAATTCTAAGTTACTTAAGCATTCCAAGAGTAAATCTCTAGTATTTGTATGAAACTACATTAGCATTGTGAGAGAGAAAAAATCTTACATCTCTGCCTAATCTAAAGAGATATGGATGGTAAAAGAAGTAACTAAAGTTGATCAACATTGATGGTTCGTTCATCCCTAGAATGGTTATCTAGACCAAGAGTGGTGCCTTTCAAACATTTCTAGTGGTAAGACATGACCACAAAGCCAGCATGCTCGCCTCTTGTAAGCTAAATCAGGCACAATTCAAAAACTAAGTCACTTCAAGTTCTTTTCAGAATCAATGAACCAAAACAAAGAATCAAAGTGAAAACAGATCAAACATAGAACTGTTCTGTTAGAACCCAAAAGGGTGTACTATTGATCAACCCCAAACTCTCCCAAGCACAAACCATGCTTAAAATACTCATAACCTCTAAAAGATTCAGAAACTCATCCTATCTATAGTCTCAATTACTAACTAGGTAAGTAGCATTGTTGTCTTCTCTATCAACTATTCATAAGCATACACAGTAAGTAAGGACATAAGATAAATAATACCGCAGACATCAAACCTGTTATATCCTGCTCTTATTTTGCATTGATATTCAAATTGATTTTATTCAATATTTTCTTGGAATTGCATGCATATGTGAATTCTTAAAGAAAACTAACATGTGGAATACATCTTTATTATAGAAAGGTGAAAAAATAACGTATGGTGAAATTCTAATCCCTGCACCTTTCACCTGTACAAAGAATGGCCAATCTTGGAAGAATCAAAGACAACAATCAAATGGTTCTTTCTCACTCAATCACTGAGTGAAGAAACAGAGCTAAGGCCGTGTCTCATGGCTGCTTCCCACACTATATCAATGCGGTCAACATCAATGGCTCCAACCTCATGATGTTCCCAACCCTCCAGCATATGAACCAATCCTCCAGCATGGCACGCATGGACCACCCCTCTGTCCATCGTGTACTGCCACAACACACACAGTTTTAGTCCAATGTACCGAAAGGGTTAAAGACACAAACAAGAACCCGATTATTAACCAAATTTATACCTCGCAGGTTCCGACTCCGTGAACATCTTTAGGTAGCCTCATTGCTGCTAGATCACCGTAAGTACAGTTCCTTCTAAACTTGAGGATTGGTGGCACCACAAACTGGTGGAAATGCGTTCCTGTAGGAGCCCAGCTCTGCTCCCTCGGCGTTAACCATTTCCCAACAATCCAAGTCTGCATATACACATAGCTCAAGACTCCCCCCAAAGTCACATTATATTACTCAAGAAATGAAAATCATTTAGCTAGGCATCAAACACAGTACCTTGCAGTGTTCAGCAGCGTTGTACTTGGTCACTTGTTCGAGGTAGCTCTGGGACTCATCAGGTGCTTCTCTCTGAATCTTTTGGAATCTCTCCGTCGATAACGTCAACATCTGTCAATCGTTTTAACATCTCTCAGACTTTGAGACAATGGCTCGTTAAAGGATTAGTAAGAAGACTTACGAGAACTCTCACTCCCCTACGACAGAGGTAAAGTGCGATGGCTCTTCCCAGCTTAGAAGTGGCTCCTGTCAAGAACACCTCTTTCACATCTTTTGAAATTTCATTGAGAATCACTGCTGCGGTCAAAGTGTTGCCGTGGACCACACGGACTCTAAGGTCAGGGTGTTTGTTTACAAACAACGTCCCACCACCATTTAAAGCTTCGTTCTGAGCACAAACCAAAACAAAACTAACCCTTTTAGTAACTTGACTCACATACTACAGTAGTACTGCCTTTTTTGAGATTTTTTAGTTCTGACACAAACCTTGTTCAGAGCAGCCAAGCTTATAACTTTAACACCAAGCTTATCAGCTCTCAGAATCGCGGCCTCGATATGATTATTTATGCCTTGTTTAGCAAACGGTAAGAAGTACTGCCAGCCAAAAAAAGAAGGATAAGACTCTGTTCTCTCTGTTTTTCAGGGGAAAGAATGATGGAAAACAGAGAGAAGCGTTACGTGGAAGCCAAGTCTTGGAACGGCCCAAGTCTGGCAAAGATTGTTCCTGAGGGTATAGGAGGTGTAAAGAAATGCTTTTGACCAAACCCACATGCCCAACGATATCATGAACGCGAATGGCCACACTGGCAACAAGAAGAGCCTCGTCGTGTATGGCATTGAAGCAAACGATCTAAACAGGAAAGGCGCGTGCATCGCTGACATTACGTCTACCCCATGAGCCAAGAACACAAACTCTGGCACTCTCTTCGGTTCCCCTGTTCACGGAGATCAATCTAGTTTTAAGAAACTGCATTTTTGTGGTCAAAGAAAGGGTAATAATGTCTTTTCAATACGTTGGCTCTAGAGGTTTGACTCTCACCCACGTTGGCTGCACAAGTACACACTCTAAATCTACTGATGTCATAAATTGGCATAAATTGCAGAAGTACACACTCTAACTTATAGCAGAAACTAAAGTTTATTCAACTAGTCTAGTAATAGCTTTGTATGCAACCTCGTGGAGGTAGTTACACTACATTACCTGCAGCTAAACGAATGCTTTTCTGGAGTTCCCACGAGTTTGGGTTTAGTGTGTTGCCCAAAACATCAAAGATAGGCATAATCAGACAAAAGTTGGTCCTCATGTCTTGATGATGCAGACTATGGTACCTGCATGATGCCAACACTTCAAAAACATTTAAATCATCACATGTAAAATCATTATGCATGCGACTAGAAACCTGAAACCACCACCAGTTACTTCTATACACCGCTTTGCCAGATAATCTTTGCAAATTTGCTTTTTAAAGTAAAAATATTACAAAGTCATGTTCATTTGTTCCTAATTCAATAAATGCCATGTGAATATTTTGCAGAAAGTGTAAGATAAACGTTAAGTCGTTAACAACATACGTTGGAGTGTAGATGAGATATCGTAGGATTGGAAGAGACTCGAACAGCTTGTGAGAGAAGATCTCTACGTTACAATGTCCTAAACATCTTTGGAAGTCAAACATGATAGCGTATCCATAGATCAAGCTTATTGATCCAACACCTAACAAGCAAGATCCAATCAAAGGAACTCCAGCTACTACACTGAGTATAAGGCTTTCCAACAACGTCGCATTATTAGCTGCATCCGACATATCAAATATGTTATTACATCGAACAATAATAAAACTCACTCAATCCATTCTACAAAGATGATTTTTGTATTTGTTAATTTGCACATTAAAAATACATGTTTTCTGTAATTATCAATTTTCACTAAAAGTAAGTCAATAGCAGTAAAAATTCAAAATTTCTGAAATTTACAATCGATCTACTACTATTATTAAATAATAAAAATTTGATAGAAAACTTAAATTTTGTGAAACAATTTTTTTCAAAATTTTTTATCTCTATAGAACAGATGTAATAGTATTAGTGAAAATTTACCAGTCATGGGATTTGGAACAGTAGATGAGTGGTGGAAAGCGTGGTAATGCGTGAAGAAGTAGTTGTTACGATGAACAGATCTATGAAGAAAGTAGTATAAAGGCTCTGAGAAGGTGACGTGTAGTACAATCAACACAATGAGTCCTTTCGTGTTCCACAGAGGGACGGCCAGAGGGATAGTACTGTTAATCACCATCAATGGAGGAGACATGTAACAGATCATGGTAGCTATTATTGCTTGCAGAAGTATGTAATTGTCCCTGAAATATAACTTACGGATCAATACTATACCAAGAACAGAGAAAAAGAACCCAAAAGCTATTAAAAAAAAGGTTTTGAATTTACCAGTGCCATTCGTGATCAATCTGTTTGAAGTCAACACCTTTAGGGTTAATCCGTAGCGTACGACTCACCCAGAGCATGTTGTTGTATACGCTCCAAAAGACATGTACGAGGCCTTTGAGTCCACAGATGATGAGGATATTGAGACACCAAAAGCCCTCGAGTAATCTTCTTGGTATGCTAACGAATACGCTACTTGTGCAGCTAATGGAGCGTACAGAAGATACATCAAAGATAGGCATGAACAGACAAAAGTTGGTCTCCATGTCTTGATGATGCAGACTATGGTACCTGCATGATCCCAACACTTCAAAACATTTAAATCATCACATGTAAAATCATTATGCATGCGACTAGAAACCTGAAACCACCACCAGTTACTTCTATACACCGCTTTGCCAGATAATCTTTGCAAATTTGCTTTTTAAAGTAAAAATATTACAAAGTCATGTTCATTTGTTCCTAATTCAATAAATGCCATGTGACTTTTTTTGCAAAAAGGGTAAGACAAAAGTTAAACAACATACGTTGGAGTGTAGATG
The DNA here is from genome assembly GCA_016771965.1 of Brassica carinata. Lineage (NCBI taxonomy): Eukaryota > Viridiplantae > Streptophyta > Magnoliopsida > Brassicales > Brassicaceae > Brassica > Brassica carinata. The sequence continues at coordinate 61,793,901 of CM028687.1, read as the reverse complement.
AGATATCGTAGGATTGGAAGAGTCTCGAACAGCTTGTGAGAGAAGATCTCAACGTTACAATGTCCTAAACATCTTAGGAAGTCAAACGTGATAGCGTATCCGTAGATCAAGCTTATTGATCCAACACCTAGCAAGCAAGACCCAATCAAAGGAACTCCAGCTACTACACAGAGGAGAAGGCTTTCCAATAACGTCGCATTATTAGCTGCATCCGACATATCAAATATGTTATTACATCGAACAATAATAAAACTCACTCAATCCATTCTACAAAGATGATTTTTGTATTTGTTAATTTGCACATTAAAAATACATGTTTTCTGTAATTATCAATTTTCACTAAAAGTAAGTCAATAGCAGTAAAAATTCAAAATTTCTGAAATTTACAATCGATCTACTACTATTATTAAATAATAAAAATTTGATAGAAAACTTAAATTTTGTGAAACAATTTTTTCAAAATTTTTATCTCTATAGAACAGATGTAATAGTATTAGTGAAAATTTACCAGTCATGGGATTTGGAACAGGAGATGAGTGGTGGAAAGAGTGGTAATGCGTGAAGAGGTAGTTGTTACGATGAACAGATCTATGAAGAAAGTAGTATAAAGGCTCTGAGAAGGTCACGTGTAGCACAAGCAACACGATGAGTCCTTTCGTGTTCCACAGAGGGATAGTACTGTTAATCATCATCAACGGAGGAGACATGTAACAGATCATGGTAGCTAGTATTGCTTGCAGAAGTATGTAATTGTCCCTGAAATAAAACTTACAGAGCAAAACTATAACAAGAACAGAGAAAAAGAACCCAAAAGTGGTAATAAAAAGGTTTGATTTTACCAGTGCCATTCGTGATCAATCTGTTTGAAGTCAACACCTTTAGGGTTAATCCTTAGCGTACGAGTCAAGAAAAGCATGTTGTTGTAAATGCTCCAAACGACATGAACGAGTCCTTTGAGTCCACAGATGATGAGGATATTGAGACACCAAAAAGCCCTCGAGTAATCTTCTTGGTATGCTAACGAATACGCTACTTGTGCAGCTAATGGAGCGTACAGAAGATACTTCACAGATAGAGAAGACATACAAAAGCCATATAAGATTCGGAAGAGAAACTAACACTTTAAGACTCAGATTAAAGTTTGGTTCTTGTTCTTAAAGTTTTGGTTCTTGTTCTTAAAGTTTTGGTTCTTGTTCTTAAAGTTTTGGTTCTTGTTCTTAAAGTTTTGGTTCTTGTTCTTAAAGTTTTGGTTCTTGTTCTTAAAGTTTTGGTTCTTGTTCTTAAAGTTTTGGTTCTTGTTCTTAAAGTTTTGGTTCTTGTTCTTAAAGTTTTGGTTCTTGTTCTTAAAGTTTTGGTTCTTGTTCTTAAAGTTTTGGTTCTTGTTCTTAAAGTTTTGGTTCTTGTTCTTAAAGTTTTGGTTCTTGTTCTTAAAGTTTTGGTTCTTGTTCTTAAAGTTTTGGTTCTTGTTCTTAAAGTTTTGGTTCTTGTTCTTAAAGTTTTGGTTCTTGTTCTTAAAGTTTTGGTTCTTGTTCTTAAAGTTTTGGTTCTTGTTCTTAAAGTTTTGGTTCTTGTTCTTAAAGTTTTGGTTCTTGTTCTTAAAGTTTTGGTTCTTGTTCTTAAAGTTTTGGTTCTTGTTCTTAAAGTTTTGGTTCTTGTTCTTAAAGTTTTGGTTCTTGTTAAGAGAAAGAAACAAACCTTTAGATTGCCATAGTTTCCCCAAGGCCAAGCTGATAGGGTAACCATTCTTCTTCTCTCTCAAATCTCGATTTATAACCTTAAAGATCTCCAGTTTTCAAGCAATCCTGAGAAAAATATGTTGCTTTGTATGGGGAGAGAAAACCGGTGGTGGTGGAGTTCTCTTTTGAAAGTTCAGATTCGTGGATAGTCTATATGTTCTTATTTAAGTATGTTCATGTACAAGTATGTAAGTACATAGAATAAAGAACACGTTAATGGAGTCTGTTTCCTACATCCCGATACTATGTCTAGAATTCATTCACTAAAAAAGATGCTATCAACAATTGTTGTATAGTATCAATCACGCACATGTTTTTACCACTCTTATTTAGATTTATAAAATTATTAGAGCAACTACTATTTATTGTTTTTTTCCTACCAGCATAATTCTATACAACTAAACCACCAACAGTAACATCTCCTTTGTTTTATACTCACGCCAATTGCACCACGTCCTTTCACTCTTTAGAGTCGTCAAGGAAAGGGATGGAAATTTTTGGCTGAGATTTTTGTTGTGTGGTATTTTTTGAACACCTTGTTGTGTTTACGTGACATTATTGAGAGCCTAGCTCTATTTACCTACATAAGCATTGAAACTAGGATGGCCATCTAGTACCCAAAATGTTGTCTTTATCTCTATAACGACATTCAAATAATTTTAAAACAATATGCTGAGCAAAATCGTTTTTAAGTCTGAAGTTAAAATTTGTTTTCAAAAAAAAAAGTCTGAAGTTAAAAAAATAACAATCATTTTACGCCTGAAAATAAAACGGTTACAGCCAAGTTGACTGTATTCAGTGGTAATTCATTTTACTGTGTTTAGTACCACATTCATAAGCTAATGCAAATTTGGTTTCAACATTTTTAGTTTGGTGAATAGTAGATGCTTTTCTTTGGATCATTTAGTTTGGAGTTTATTTAGGTTTGCTCAAACAAAAAAGGTCGGAGAAACATTTGGATCTTTTCCATTTTGATTGAAAACAATTAGTTTTGTTGCTAATAAAATACTCCCTCAGTTTTAGTTTGATTGTTGTTGTCGAGAAAAATTTTAGTTTTATAATTTCAATGCAAAATTTATTGGTAATATTCTTCAGTTTATTTTTTATTGGTTGAAATATGGTTAATTGTATAGGTAATTGTTTTTTTTATTTTAAAAATATACAAATCATATGTTTTATTAATCTGTGTGTATAAAACTAGAACGACAATTAAAATGAAACGGATGGAATAACACAGAACTATAATGGAGAAACAGGAAAAAATACACATTATTATTTTCCATAAATTCATTGGAGAAAACGATGTCAAGTTTTTTAATAGTCATTATTAGCATGAAAACGATGTCAAATTTTTTTTGGGGAAAACTATATAAATTAAAGTAAATTGGACAATGCAATGCAATTAGTTACAAATAGATCAGGTATATCATGAAAGAACTAAAACATTTATCTGCTATTTCATAAAATTATAACTTTATATATGTATTCTAAAATCTGTATTTTAGTATTATAGTATCCATAACTGATCAACATATCCAAAATTTAACTACCTAGATATGAAATTGAACCTTTCAAATACCTAATTTCATCTAAATATACCTTTTTTTAACACACATTTAAATATACCAATAAGTTCAAAACTAATGGAAATCAGAAGTATCTTTACTGTTTTGGTAGTGTTAATGGCATAAAAGAAGATCATTTTTTACTGCAAGAAGTTCGAGGCCGAAAATTATAATATTTTTGGATCGAAAAGAAGAATCGATTGTTAAGTATCTTTTCCGTAGTTGAGACTCACACCTCTACTATTCATATACTCCTTCCGAAACAACAATTTTTTTATATAAAAAACAATGATCGTACTAGTTTTATGCTTAGAAGTTTCAGTAAAACATGAATATACAAACATTGCTATTGATCGATGTTTCGTTGTATCTCTAGTTACAATTTGTTTGCAAGTTAAAGATAACTTCTAAAAAAAATCTAAAAATCTCTCTCAAGTTGTCAATGGTACCGTAAACATACATGAATACACACAGCAAGCACATGCGTTCGACTTAGTACAGGATAGATATATAAGTCCCGTAAACAACGAATAAGTTCCGTGACACATACTTACATATACACACAACGAGCACATGCGTTCGACTTCTTATAGGCTAGAAAGGGCTTCTTTATAAACAATAGTCCTTCTGTCACAAAAGATTCATATTTTGTAAAAATATTTGCTTCTAAAATATATATTTTTATATTTTCAATGCACCTTTATTAAATAATAATGGTAAATTGTAATTTAAAAAAAAAATGTACTTATTGGATTTCTATTGATTAAAAATTATGAAAAATAGCTAATTTCAAAAACAATCCATTTAAAATCAAAATTTAAGATATTTTTATTAATTATATGTATGAAATTTATAAAACATGCAACATTTTGAAACGGAGGAAGTATAAATATTTTGTATAGAAAATATTTGAAAAGGGCGTTAACTTTTGCTAAGTTTTGTTATTATTTTGAAAATGTTAGAAATAATAATTCTCAACTATTTTTAGAACTTTTTCTCAAAAGAATACGTCATCAAGCATTTTTATGTTGTTGTCAACGATCGCTTTTCCTTAAAATGAAGGGAAAAACATCGCTATGTAATATGAATGATTAGTGCTAATTATTATCTACTTTGATTAGATTACTAATTGGTTATCAATTTATATTGCTTCCACTTCCACGCATAAGATGGGTATATGGGCTTGGTTTCCTCATAGATATGTCTACATCGACATGCACTTGCAAATTCGTGAATAGTAAATCTTTCAATAAAACCATGATTGCGTCAATGGATTAGTGTTAATTATTCCTATATATATTTTAATTTACTAATTGAGATGTGTTTTGATAATACTGAAATCACAGGTAAGAGGAATATTTCTTCGTAAATTGTGTTTAAATTAAATCGACGTTTAACAAAACTGGAAACAGCTTTTTTTTTTTTGAGAGAGAAAAATTATTAATAAAAAACAGCTTATGTTTCATTCGTAAATTGATATATACAGATTGTGGATTCATATTAAGAAAGATAAATAATAGGATTATCCGTTAAACCAGGAATTAGGAGATCTTGTAGTGGTTTTTATAATAAACACTACTACATGATTCTCATGCAAATTTGCGTGATCAGCTTAGTTTTGAAAATAAATTTATTTTTAATCATGGGCTTTAGCATTTGAAATTTTGATGGGCTTAATATATGGACTAGGCCCATAAAGGTCAAAGCATTTACAGAAGCTCTCTGTTTTCCGTATAGCTCACGTTGTGCAAAACATGTGTCAGTTGCTTCAGCTTCTACCTGTCAAAGCACCGTGATATCATGGCGACGCGTGTGATTCTCATCTTTTTCTTCTTCTCTCCGTCGTCGTCGTCTGTGCTATCCTTACGTCCATCGTTTTGCCAAAGCAACAAGAGGTTGAATTAACATGGAAGGTGGAAAGAGAACTCCGTTGAGCGTGCGAAAGAAACCTAAGAGGACAAACACAAGACTTGTCAAGAGTATAGTCGCCTACCTCCAATGCGATTCATACTTGTTCACTCCTCTGTTTTCCAAATTTCACCGCAGATGCAGATGCCTCCTCCGCCGTCTAGTTTCATATCATCGAAGGCTGACGTGAAGGTAGTAAAGAAGAACAAGAAAAGACTGTCGGAGAAAGTGAAAGAATATCTAAACTCTGAATGTCATATGTACAGACCGATGATCTCACTTCCGAAGCCTGGTACTTCGCTTCAAGGTAACCATAAGAATGAAGGATAACTGAACGTTAGTGTTAGTCTGTCTATAGATAGGTGGATTCTAGTTAGTTTGAATGTATTGGCTCTTGAAGTAGGGAACTGCGAATTACAAGCTTGGTTACGATGGAAGTATCAACGAGTAGTGCAGTCATGAGGGAAGATAACAACAACTATAGGGATCTCAGGTCATCAGACATTGCAGAACACACCTTCCATAGCGAGCACTATTCATCTTAGATGGACAACGAAGCCGTGGTCAGACAGATCTTTCACCAGGCTTTTCCACTCAACCGAGTATGTTGATTGATTGACCTCAATCATGTTGTATACGTTGAACATGTTAATGGGTTCTAAAACATAGGATTACTGTGTAACACTCTTAAGTCTAATTATCCAACAATGAGATATCTAGTAGAAAAACTTCATGGGAGATGCTGAAAATATGTTTCTGAAGGCACATGCCTTCTATAGGCTTAGAATCGGATAAGAGTTGTTCAACTTCAAACTCAATAAGGCTGTTTGTAAAATTCATGGGCTTGTTTTGTTGTTACTTATAAAACATGCTAAAATGATTTTGTTTCTCTTTGTTTTATGACAGAGGAAAAGATGGTGAAGCCAGATCCAAGGAGAGTTCCAATTGAGTAAAGTTAACTTATACATATAAGTCAATGATGTGTTCAAAAAAAATTATATACATATATATATATATATATATATATATATATATATATATATATATATATATATATATATATATATATATATATATATATATATATATATATATATATATATATATATATATATATATATATATATATATATATATATATATATATATATATATATATATATATATATATATATATATATATATATATATATATATATATATATATATATATATATATATATATATATATATATATATATATATATATATATATATATATATATATATATATATATATATATATATATATATATATATATATATATATATATATATATATATATATATATATATATATATATATATATATATATATATATATATATATATATATATATATATATATATATATATATATATATATATATATATATATATATATATATATATATATATATATATATATATATATATATATATATATATATATATATATATATATATATATATATATATATATATATATATATATATATATATATATATATATATATATATATATATATATATATATATATATATATATATATATATATATATATATATATATATATATATATATATATATATATATATATATATATATATATATATATATATATATATATATATATATATATATATATATATATATATATATATATATATATATATATATATATATATATATATATATATATATATATATATATATATATATATATATATATATATATATATATATATATATATATATATATATATATATATATATATATATATATATATATATATATATATATATATATATATATATATATATATATATATATATATATATATATATATATATATATATATATATATATATATATATATATATATATATATATATATATATATATATATATATATATATATATATATATATATATATATATATATATATATATATATATATATATATATATATATATATATATATATATATATATATATATATATATATATATATATATATATATATATATATATATATATATATATATATATATATATATATATATATATATATATATATATATATATATATATATATATATATATATATATATATATATATATATATATATATATATATATATATATATATATATATATATATATATATATATATATATATATATATATATATATATATATATATATATATATATATATATATATATATATATATATATATATATATATATATATATATATATATATATATATATATATATATATATATATATATATATATATATATATATATATATATATATATATATATATATATATATATATATATATATATATATATATATATATATATATATATATATATATATATATATATATATATATATATATATATATATATATATATATATATATATATATATATATATATATATATATATATATATATATATATATATATATATATATATATATATATATATATATATATATATATATATATATATATATATATATATATATATATATATATATATATATATATATATATATATATATATATATATATATATATATATATATATATATATATATATATATATATATATATATATATATATATATATATATATATATATATATATATATATATATATATATATATATATATATATATATATATATATATATATATATATATATATATATATATATATATATATATATATATATATATATATATATATATATATATATATATATATATATATATATATATATATATATATATATATATATATATATATATATATATATATATATATATATATATATATATTTTTATATTAATTAATTAGATAAAATAATTACAAGAGTTTTGAGATAGAAGAAGAAAGTGGTTTTATTGTGTGACTGGAAAGCGTGTCTTATTGATAAGCTTTTAGTATGAATAAGGATGACAAAGATGTGTGTCTGAACGAACGTATTGCCATGTTACCTGTCTAGCCTTTGATAAGTAGTTGTATGTCGAGAAAACTGTTACAATTCAGCAATTGCTTGTGATATCCTTTTGCTAACTCACCATTGGGAGTTTGATTTAGAATCAAAATCACTTAAATTTTGTGTAATTAAAATTCGACGTTTGATTTACTATGATCTACCAAGCAGATACTGAGTAAAACTCTCGTTATGAATATTAGTTTGTTTCTCACAGATTAACAGATACATGGTTGTAGAAAGAGAGATTATAAAAAGAACTGATAGAGTTGAAACTAAAATAGTAGGATCCATGATTGATCTGTGAAAATGGTGAAAAGGACTGAAGCTGGAGTGTAGAAGGGGAAAGGCCAAAGGGGTTACGAACTTGCAAGTAATAATCGTGTGCACGTGAGGTTCATTCAATTTCTGTCCCACAAGGCAGACCCTTGCCCATCTATGTCATCTCCACACGCGCATGCAAGAAAGCTTTATACTATAGGACTTGATTGGTTTTCCTGCTACCATCCGCAAACGCAGCTTTTGCGGTTGGTAGCGGTTGACAGCGTTTCAAAACAATCATACAAACCGCTACAAATCGCTTCAAACCGTTCCGAAATTCTTAAAATCAAAAGCTGGTTCCAGCTATCGTTTGCGGTTGCGGGTGAATAAAAAATAAAAAATTATTTTTTCTAAATATTTTAAAATTAAAAAATTATTAATGAAAATATAATAAATAAAAATATATATACATATTTTTATATTAATTTAAATTCAAAAACAATATAGTAATTCGTTTTATAAAAACTTTTAACTAACTATTCATCATAATTTTTTAAAAGTTAATATACATACATATATAACGATATACATATATATAAAACGAAATAAAATATTCTTTAAAAGTGTTAATATAAATCTTCAAAAAACTATATTAAAATTATAACTTTCAACTAATTAAAAAAATTCTTAAATAAACTTAATATTATTATTAATCATATTATATTAATTCTTATTATATTTTATCAGAATAGAATAGTATGTTTTATATTTTTATAATGTTATAATATGTTTATATTGATAATTTATTATTAAAGCGCTGCAATATTTCATAATCAGTCAGTCACAAATATCCCGCAAACGCAATCGCAACCGGTGTGTTTGAACCAGGCCCTATATGTATACGCGTTGGTGTAGTATACATTGTTCATTATTGCAATCGAAATCAAAGTACATCATCTGTCAATGTTACGAAGTCCCTAGTCTAGTTTCGAAATAATGCAAAACTAGATAGTAGACAGAGTTATCAGAATTTGAAAAAGATAGGACGATTACCATGAGACGTATGGAAAAATTATTAATGAAAATATAATAAATAAAAATATATATACATATATATAAAACGAAATAAAATATTCTTTAAAAGTGTTAATATAAATCTTCAAAAACTATATTAAAATTATAACTTTCAACTAATTAAAAAATTCTTAAATAAACTTAATATTATTATTAATCATATTATATTAATTCTTATTATATTTTATCAGAATAGAATAGTATGTTTTATATTTTTATAATGTTATAATATGTTTATATTGATAATTTATTATTAAAGCTGCAATATTTCATAATCACAAATATCCCGCAAACGCAATCGCGGTGTGTTTGAACCAGGCCCTATATGTATACGCGTTGGTGTAGTATACATTGTTCATTATTGCAATCGAAATCAAAGTACATCATCTGTCAATGTTACGAAGTCCCTAGTCTAGTTTCGAAATAATGCAAAACTAGATAGTAGACAGAGTTATCAGAATTTGAAAAAGATAGGACGATTACCATGAGACGTATGGAAAAATTATTAATGAAAATATAATAAATAAAAATATATATACATATTTTTATATTAATTTAAATTCAAAACAATATAGTAATTCGTTTTATAAAAACTTTTAACTAACTATTCATCATAATTTTTAAAAGTTAATATACATACATATATAACGATATACATATATATAAAACGAAATAAAATATTCTTTAAAAGTGTTAATATAAATCTTCAAAAACTATATTAAAATTATAACTTTCAACTAATTAAAAAATTCTTAAATAAACTTAATATTATTATTAATCATATTATATTAATTCTTATTATATTTTATCAGAATAGAATAGTATAACTTAGGGATTGTAACGATTTATACATTTAACCCTAGAGGAAACCTTTGTTCTAGTTAGGCACGGTCCTATGTAGTAAAAGTATATATTGCCAATGAACACTTAAAATGTCTTATTAATACTCTTATATTTCTATATAATTTTTTGGACGTTTAAAACTGTTGTTTCATGATATTTAGCTCACATTGTCAGCATACAGATTGATTTTGTATAAAGGCCCCGCATCCTTGATTGTAAGATGATAAGATCGATATTAGACTTACGTGTAGCGCTTTTATTTCTTAAAAGTTGTGATTTTTATGCCATTTTCAGATTGCTTACAACATACTGCGAATCTATGATGAAGATAAATGCAGCCACTTGTTGCGGAACTGTTCACAACCTAGTGTACCTCTTTACATGGTGTCCTTTCAATTTCTTAATATACTCATAGATATCATCACTAGGGTTCGTACACTGAAGAAAAGAAGTCAAGTTTTGATTGGGTATGAAAATAAATCCCATCCAGTCGCATTATTCGTCATCGTTATCCGCTAATCGCTGTTGACTAGTGTTCTACAGTCTCTACTATACGTACGATACTATTTTGATGGGAAACCTACCCATACAACGTAGTTTGTTGTTGACATAGTAATCATCAATAATATGAGGCTGGCTTTTGTAAGTATTAGAATTATTTGTTGGTTGGCCTGTGGAGGCAAAGCTTAGAACGTGTACCGACTCATAGTCTTCCGAATTTTGCTAACCACTTATGGATGGGTTTTGGTCAATACGGTTGTGTTCTTTGTCGTATGTGCATGACTAATTAATTACCCATTAATAATTCCGAGTTTGATTGGATCAACAGAGCAACAACAATATCTTTACAACAAGAATTCAAATGTTTGCAAGACACGACATCATGTAGCTTCCATCACCAGTGTCCATATTTAAAACTTTCGATGCTATAGTTTATAATTTAAAATGTGATGAGACATTCCTTTTAGCTTTTGTGTATTAAGACAATCGTCTCAAGCTAATTAATTTTGAATATCTTGTGTATTTTTATATTTAGCGCGCGGAAAGAAAAATAGTGTTAGACAAGATGATTTTTTTACATGGCGAGAAAAAGAAATTTCAGCTTAAAAGCCTATGTAAATCGTATTAGTTAGAGTTTTTGATTACCCGTTCAACAAGAAAGAGAAAAGCAGGAACTTCAATTTACATGCTAGTTGGATATCTTTACTGACAAAATAGTTATAGAATTGAGATAAGATCAGCCAATGTCCTAGCTAACAATGTTTGATATTTTTCCTCGGACTAATAATGTTGTATGCAACCCCCGCGGTTTGGCTTTCCGAACCGGGAGAGCTAGTTAATTAGTTCTTTCATTGTTGTCAAAAAAAAACTAATAATGTTGTATTACAGTAGTCAGTAGATCTAATCGTGTGTGAAGATACCATCATGGGTTTATTTCCATCAATTTTATGTTATTAACATCCGCGCTACTATAAGAACACCCGCAATGGTATTATCCTTTTGGAGTCCTTAGAAAAAATATTTTTTAATTTTTTAATTATCCTTTTTCAAATTATAAAAAAAAATATCAATCAATCGCAGAGCGCCACGTATTAAGGATTTACTAAGAAGAAATCTTTATTTAAGAATTTTAAAGATTGAATCCTTAACTTTTGGTGGTATCCACTAATTATTTAATTATTTTTTCCTAAAGATTTCCCCTTAATGATCTTCATTGCGGGTGCTCTAAATCCATTACTATTGCCACTCACACGTTGGCTGATCTTACATCAAGCGTGAGAGAGTCATTCATGTTTTTTTTTTTGCAGAAAAGAGTTAATTCGTGTCTTCGTCCAACTTATCTATAAAATCACATCGTTTCTTGTTTAATCCACATATCATCTCTCTAACTATCACACCCACACTCTCTCTAGATTTTTTTACGATAGCGTAATACGTACGAAGAAAACCGTTCGTGTGCGAAAGGATGAGGTGTAGAGGGCTTCAAGTTCGGATAAGAAAGAGAGTAATGGTTAATGTGAACTCAAGGAAGCTCATGACCCGTCTCCGGCAGATGGTTGCTCCGGAAATGATTTATTCAGGTGAAGTTGACAGTAACACACTTTATCGTCTCACGGCTGATCACATTTTGCTACTCCAAGCAAGAGTCCAACTTCTTCGTCGTATTTCTTCTTTATGTGGTCTTTAGATCGAAGATCCATAACCATATATTCACGTGGCTGAAATAAACGAAGCAACGGTATAATCGTGGAACAAACGTCTAGTCTCTCTATATATTTTCTTAATTTAATGCTATTGGTTACTCGTAAATTATGATGCCTACTCTATAATTTGATGTAATTATGTGGATTTATATTTGTGTTGTATTTTATTGTGAATTGTGAGTAGTCCTTTTACATGCATGCAGCTTTGACCGCGTGTCTAGTACCCATACCCTACGAACAATATCTCATAATCCCCCTAAACAAAATTTCATAATATTAGATATCCTGATTTGGTTAAAACGTCCTACGTTCCAAATTTAAAGATGAGCATCTCTTATTGGTAAATCTTTTGCTACAAAGTATCCACAACTAGAGTACCTGAACTGATCAAGGCCATGTCGATGTCAGTCACGACACAGGTTTTGCGAGAGTACAATTTCATATGTATCTAACAAGAAGTAATTAATTATTAGGTGGATATAATTGAATTGACTAGATGGCAGGGCGTCTCAAACTTTATAGAAACCCTGTTCAAAAAAAAAAAAGGCCCTTTATAATAACTTGAAATAATTTATGTTTTTCTGACAAAATATTATTATAATATATAATAAATACACTAATCTAATTTGACCGGAAGAAACATTTTTTTGGTTTTATAATTAAAAACTTATGAAAACACTTCTTTGAAACTATGTATTTTTCAGTTTTCTTTTTCTTTTCATTTTTTTTTGTATCTACAATCGGGAGTTATAATCTATAAAAAAAACTAATAAATCAGTAGAACCTGGATAGTGGTTAGATAAAAAACCGTAGACTCTTGATTTGATTAAACAAGTAGTTGAAGATTATTCATTTTTCTTATCGACAGAAGTTCAGACTAGTCTTTCTTCTTTGTGTTTACTATTTTTTTGTAAAAGTTGCTGAAAAATTATAAATTTATTTCCTTATTTATAATCACTAATTAAGAACAGTTTCCTAAATATAATGAAATTATTAACTTTCTAAATTTACATTGAATATTGAAACAAACACCAACGACGATTTTTTACTTTCCAAAATACATAATTGATATAAATGTTAATTATTTCATTTCTTATTACATTTTGTTGGTTATGTAAACAAAATCAAATTTGTAATTTATATTCACCTGGCCGAAACAAACGAAGCAACGGTATAATCGTGGAACAAAGGTCTATTTTCTCTACGTATTTTCTTAATTTTTCTTTTTTTTGCAGAAAAGAGTTATTCGTGTCTTCATCCAACTTATCTATAAAAGCACATCGACTCTTGTTTAATCCACATATCATCTCTCTTACTATCACAAACACACACTCTCTCTCTCTAGAATTTGTTATCGTAGACGTACGAAGAAGACCGTTCGTGTGCACAAGGATGAGGTGTAGAGGGCTTCAAGTTCGGAGAAGAAAAGAGTAATGGTTAATGTGAGCTCGAGGAAGCTCATGACCCGTCTCCGGAAGATGGTTGCTCCAGAAACGATTCATTCAGGTGAAGTTGACGGTAACACACTTTACCGTCTCACGGCTGATCACATTTTGCTACTCCAAGCAAGAGTCCAACTTCTTCGTCGTATTTCTTCTTTATGTGGTCTCTAGATCGAAGACCATAACCATATATTCACCTGGCCGAAACAAACGAAGCAACGGTATAATCGTGGAACAAAGGTCTATTTTCTCTACGTATTTTCTTAATTTTTCTTTTTTTTGCAGAAAAGAGTTATTCGTGTCTTCATCCAACTTATCTATAAAAGCACATCGACTCTTGTTTAATCCACATATCATCTCTCTTACTATCACAAACACACACTCTCTCTCTCTAGAATTTGTTATCGTAGACGTACGAAGAAGACCGTTCGTGTGCACAAGGATGAGGTGTAGAGGGCTTCAAGTTCGGAGAAGAAAAGAGTAATGGTTAATGTGAGCTCGAGGAAGCTCATGACCCGTCTCCGGAAGATGGTTGCTCCAGAAACGATTCATTCAGGTGAAGTTGACGGTAACACACTTTACCGTCTCACGGCTGATCACATTTTGCTACTCCAAGCAAGAGTCCAACTTCTTCGTCGTATTTCTTCTTTATGTGGTCTCTAGATCGAAGACCATAACCATATATTCACCTGGCCGAAACAAACGAAGCAACGGTATAATCGTGGAACAAAGGTCTATTTTCTCTACGTATTTTCTTAATTTTTCTTTTTTTTGCAGAAAAGAGTTATTCGTGTCTTCATCCAACTTATCTATAAAAGCACATCGACTCTTGTTTAATCCACATATCATCTCTCTTACTATCACAAACACACACTCTCTCTCTCTAGAATTTGTTATCGTAGACGTACGAAGAAGACCGTTCGTGTGCACAAGGATGAGGTGTAGAGGGCTTCAAGTTCGGAGAAGAAAAGAGTAATGGTTAATGTGAGCTCGAGGAAGCTCATGACCCGTCTCCGGAAGATGGTTGCTCCAGAAACGATTCATTCAGGTGAAGTTGACGGTAACACACTTTACCGTCTCACGGCTGATCACATTTTGCTACTCCAAGCAAGAGTCCAACTTCTTCGTCGTATTTCTTCTTTATGTGGTCTCTAGATCGAAGACCATAACCATATATTCACCTGGCCGAAACAAACGAAGCAACGGTATAATCGTGGAACAAAGGTCTATTTTCTCTACGTATTTTCTTAATTTTTCTTTTTTTTGCAGAAAAGAGTTATTCGTGTCTTCATCCAACTTATCTATAAAAGCACATCGACTCTTGTTTAATCCACATATCATCTCTCTTACTATCACAAACACACACTCTCTCTCTCTAGAATTTGTTATCGTAGACGTACGAAGAAGACCGTTCGTGTGCACAAGGATGAGGTGTAGAGGGCTTCAAGTTCGGAGAAGAAAAGAGTAATGGTTAATGTGAGCTCGAGGAAGCTCATGACCCGTCTCCGGAAGATGGTTGCTCCAGAAACGATTCATTCAGGTGAAGTTGACGGTAACACACTTTACCGTCTCACGGCTGATCACATTTTGCTACTCCAAGCAAGAGTCCAACTTCTTCGTCGTATTTCTTCTTTATGTGGTCTCTAGATCGAAGACCATAACCATATATTCACCTGGCCGAAACAAACGAAGCAACGGTATAATCGTGGAACAAAGGTCTATTTTCTCTACGTATTTTCTTAATTTTTCTTTTTTTTGCAGAAAAGAGTTATTCGTGTCTTCATCCAACTTATCTATAAAAGCACATCGACTCTTGTTTAATCCACATATCATCTCTCTTACTATCACAAACACACACACTCTCTCTCTCTCTAGAATTTGTTATCGTAGACGTACGAAGAAGACCGTTCGTGTGCACAAGGATGAGGTGTAGAGGGCTTCAAGTTCGGAGAAGAAAAAGAGTAATGGTTAATGTGAGCTCGAGGAAGCTCATGACCCGTCTCCGGAAGATGGTTGCTCCAGAAACGATTCATTCAGGTGAAGTTGACGGTAACACACTTTACCGTCTCACGGCTGATCACATTTTGCTACTCCAAGCAAGAGTCCAACTTCTTCGTCGTATTTCTTCTTTATGTGGTCTCTAGATCGAAGACCATAACCATATATTCACCTGGCCGAAACAAACGAAGCAACGGTATAATCGTGGAACAAAGGTCTATTTTCTCTACGTATTTTCTTAATTTGATGATCTGGGTTACTCGTCATTTATGATGCCTACTCTTTAATTTGATGTAATTATGTGGATTTATATTTGTATTGTAATCTATTGTGAATTGTGAGTAGTCCTTTTACCTGCATGCAACTTTGACCGCGTGTACACCCACAATATCTCATAATGCCACTACACAGATTTACTTTTAAGGATTTAAAATTTTTACTTTTTCTAAGATAAGTATGTATTTGTTTTAAAAAGAAAAATCGAATTTTAAAACTGCTACAATAATATAGTATTTGCCTTAATTCGTTTTGCTTCCTTTGTTTTCTTTTTCATGTTTGTTTTCGACAATCCACAAGCAAAGTATCCGAACAGATCAAAACCAAGTGGATGACAGTCACAGGTTTTGCGAGACAATTTCATATATTTAATAAGATATAGGTTTTGATTGTAAAGCAGGCCAAATGCAGGATAATTGCAGACCATTTAGAATGCAGATCAGACTGCATTTTCTTTGCCATTCAACATTATAATTGCAGAACAAAATAAAATTATTAAATAATCAAAAAATCTGTATACAGATCTTAGATAGTGTAAATTATTGATCTGCATAGACAAGAAGAAAAATGGGCTGGACTACTTGCAGATCATCAATACATATACATATTAAATAAACAAATTAAAAGACATAATTAAAAAAAAAAAACAAATTAAAGAAACTTACCCAAACCAAAACATATTGTTGTCAAATTGGAACTCCAATTTTCATGTACACATATACAATCAGAAAAGTAACACTATTTTTTGTAAAAGTTGCTGAAAAATTATAAATTTATTTCCTTATTTATAATCACTAATTAAGAACAGTTTCCTAAATATAATGAAATTATTAACTTTCTAAATTTACATTGAATATTGAAACAAACACCAACGACGATTTTTTACTTTCCAAAATACATAATTGATATAAATGTTAATTATTTCATTTCTTATTACATTTTTGTTGGTTATGTAAACAAAATCAAATTTGTAATTTATATTTACTGGTTAATAAATACTAAAATTAAATTTAAATATAGTTATCTGATTTTTTTTATAAATATATGATTTTAAATTTATAATAAAAAATTATGGACCCTCTAAAATTTTGGACCATGTTCGACTGCTCCATTTACGAATTAGACAAATATAGGTTCAAAAAAGAAAAAAAAAATCAGACAAATTATATGGCATTTACCAACTCGATCTATAACAATATCAGCTATCAAATAAATTAGACTGCGACACTCCACGGTCTTAATTTAAGATATGAGACTTTTTTTTTTTAAGGATATGAGATTTTTGTTTGTTTAGGAAACGCATATATGAGAGATTCCAGTGACTCTGTAGTGCACGAGTGTCGTATCCTAAACCTGGTTCGAAATCTTCCTTGTAAAATACTCTATATTAGTATGATATATTAATATATATATATAATTAGTTTTATAATCTTATATTTTCATCTTTTAATAATATATACATGTGTATCTTTATAAATCTTGTATAAATATTTGATTTATGTTTTATCTTAAAATTTTAGTATTTAAAAAAATTAAAAGTTTTCTGACGGATCCGGATACATGGATAGTATGATATCTAAATGGATATCGAAAACCAAAATCGAATCTGATCTGAATATCTTGATTTCAATCTGGATATCTGGATCCATATTTTTAAATATTTAATTTTCATTAAAATAATTTTAACATTTATTTTAAATACAATAGATTATTAATTTAACTTGATCTGCATTTTTCTATCTGCGTTACCCATTGGAAGATAATTAATTATGAGGCTTGGTGGTGATTATAATTGACTTGACTAAATGGTAATCTATGTATTGGATATATGAATATATGCGGTCCAATTAGTGAAGCTTCTTCTATATTAATAGTCGCTCTCGGCAGTCAACATGAAGTGACATGTTCAAAGATACAAAGACTCAGACAAATTATATGGCATTTACCAACTCGATCCATAACAATAACAGCTATTAAATAAATAAGACTGGGACACTCCACGGTCTTAAATTCTTAATTTAAGAAATGAGATTTTTGTTTGTTTAGGAAACATATGTATGAGAGATTCCAGCGATTCTGTATTGCACGAGTGTCGTATCCTAAACCTGGTTCGAAATCTTCCTTATAAAATACTTTATATTAGTATGATATATTAATATATATATATATATATATATATATATATATATATATATATATATATATATATATATATATATATATATATATATATATATATATATATATATATATATATATATATATATATATATATATATATATATATATATATATATATATATATATATATATATATATATATATATATATATATATATATATATATATATATATATATATATATATATATATATATATATATATATATATATATATATATATATATATATATATATATATATATATATATATATATATATATATATATATATATATATATATATATATATATATATATATATATATATATATATATATATATATATATATATATATATATATATATATATATATATATATATATATATATATATATATATATATATATATATATATATATATATATATATATATATATATATATATATATATATATATATATATATATATATATATATATATATATATATATATATATATATATATATATATATATATATATATATATATATATATATATATATATATATATATATATATATATATATATATATATATATATATATATATATATATATATATATATATATATATATATATATATATATATATATATATATATATATATATATATATATATATATATATATATATATATATATATATATATATATATATATATATATATATATATATATATATATATATATATATATATATATATATATATATATATATATATATATATATATATATATATATATATATATATATATATATATATATATATATATATATATATATATATATATATATATATATATATATATATATATATATATATATATATATATATATATATATATATATATATATATATATATATATATATATATATATATATATATATATATATATATATATATATATATATATATATATATAATTAGTTTTATAATCTTATATTTTCATCTTTTAATAATATATACATGTGTATCTTTATAAATCTTGTATAAATATTTGATTTATGTTTTATCTTAAAATTTTAGTATTTAAAAAAATTAAAAGTTTTGTTACATTTGTGCATTAATATAGGAATAAATAAATAAAATGCTAACTACTATAAGTATGAGCAAATAAGTTTTAGTACTAAGAATTTGTTTAACATATATAATACAAAATAATATATATTAAGAACATTATTTTAAATTTGCCACTAAAATTAATTTAATTATTTAAATTTACTTTTATGTAAAGTTTGCATGTTTTGTTAATAATCTATTGGTGTTATTTTATTGAAAATTGTGATATATTCTTATAGTAATTTTAAGTTTGTTTAAAAATAAATTAAATTATAAGTTAACGTTTTAAAAATAACAGAAAATAATTAACTAAAATATACTAAAATTAATTTAATTATTTAAATTTACTTTTATGTAAAGTTTGCATGTTTTGTTAATAATCTATTGGTGTTATTTTATTGAAAATTGTGATATATTCTTATAGTAATTTTAAGTTTGTTTAAAAATAAATTAAATTATAAGTTAACGTTTTAAAAATAACAGAAAATAATTAACTAAAATATACTAAAATTAATTTAATTATTTAAATTTACTTTTATGTAAAGTTTGCATGTTTTGTTAATAATCTATTGGTGTTATTTTATTGAAAATTGTGATATATTCTTATAGTAATTTTAAGTTTGTTTAAAAATAAATTAAATTATAAGTTAACGTTTTAAAAATAACAGAAAATAATTAACTAAAATATACTAAAATTAATTTAATTATTTAAATTTACTTTTATGTAAAGTTTGCATGTTTTGTTAATAATCTATTGGTGTTATTTTATTGAAAATTGTGATATATTCTTATAGTAATTTTAAGTTTGTTTAAAAAATAAATTAAATTATAAGTTAACGTTTTAAAAAATAACAGAAAATAATTAACTAAAATATACTAAAATTAATTAAAACCTGCAAAAATATCATTTGTATTTTTCTAAAACTAAAACCAAAATTGCCATTCGAAGTTTTTCAAAATCTAAAACTACTGCAAAATCAAAACCAAAACTAAAAACCAAAATCTAAAAACTAAAAACCAAAAGCCAAAAACCAAAAACTAAAATCTAAAAACCATCCAAACAATCATCACCTTAATATCTGATAGATAAAAAATAATAAAAAAAAGAAAAACAGAAAAGAGAAAAAAGGAGACCATCTTGTAGGCCATATTATCAGATACCCATATTTAGTTTATTGTCCACATATCATTTTAATACTGGCTGTTATTTAAAAAAAAAAAACATTTAGGTAATTTAGTTTGTTTAAATTGACAAAAAAAATTAGTTTATTTAAAAAATTAATATTTTGATGTTTTAAGAAACCCATGTAGTTTCGTACCAGCGGTGTTGTTCTAATCATGATACTTAATTTTGATTGTCAATAAATGACAAATTAGACGAGAATTCAATAAATTAATGATTTAGAAATTATGTAACACGCGGCGAGGCAGCTAAAACAACTCGACGTAAACACGTGCATGGGCCCGTAATGCTCTTTCAAAGCCTACTTCCTTCTCAATTATCATCACCTATTCTCGTCATTAGCAAAAGGCCGCGGCCAACGACACCAAACCGAAGTCTAGTTGACCACGATGTTTTGGAATGCTAGCTTTTCGACGTTGTTTTGGAATGGCTGCGTGCTAATCCCTCAAATAAGAGGATCCGATTGATTTGTAAGTTCCTTTTTCAGGCTGTAGTCTATGTCATCTGGAGGGAGAGGAACACGAGACTCCATAACTCTACCTCAAGATCTATTTCTACTCTATTAAAAGAAGTTCATCTACTGATCAGAGCAAAGCTGTTTGGTTTGGATCGGAATGCATCTCCCCCACAGCTGCGGAGTGCATCAGTATCACCACCAACTACCTACCTCCAACTCTGGTTTGGACATTTTCAGGTGTAAAATGAAGTTTTTTGCATGTACCTATGACCTATGATCGTTTCTTCCACAGCCCGCTTTCGTTAGGAGTTATTATTTATTTAGAATTATGTTGCTTTTGGAGGTTCTAGCCTTCCTTTTTTCTCATCTTTTGGATTGTAAGAGTTTGAAACGATGTCTCATTTGGAGAGAAGGAAAAGATGAATAAAGGTAAAAAAAAAAGAAAAAGAAGTCTAGTTGACCACTGCAATCAAATTTTCTCTTAAAAACTAGCGCCGACACACAGCTATTCTATCCACACGAGCCTTTTTCTAACCTGTCTATCAAAGCAATGTAATCAACAAGCCTACCTCTCCATTGCCATAACCGTGACCAGAACGGGAATCCAGGAGGTCGAATCTGACGTATAATCCCGAGGCTAAATTCCTAGACGATGAAGGCACAAATTCCTATTCAAAATATTTAATATATAAGTTTTCAACTAAACATATATAATATATATATAAATAGTTGATTTTATGATGTATATTATGCTAAACATGACTTTGCGAAAAGTTAGTCCTAATAATGTTTCATTTATATTAGGTTTTGCTTAGTTTAAATAAGAAATTTAGTCAAACAATTACTTTTTTTAATTATACAGGGGTATCCTTTCATTCAGATAGAATTCTGTTTGATTAAATTTTCGTTCTTTGATGGACCCATCTGATGAAATATTATCAATAGTAATGTTATAAATAATTCATTATTAAAAATGTATACCTTATAAACAGCTGCTGCGATTGGTGTAAGAAAACAAATATAGGAAAAATGTAGAGTACTTAAATAGTAAAAAAATGGGAAGGGATAACTAGAGTAAGAAAATTTCTCACTTCTGTAAACCCATAAACTAGTGAGATTTATCCTCTTGCTTTTTGTTTTTTTCTATGCGAGGAGGAAATATGTTTCTTCGATCTTTCTTGATTAGTAAAATTTAGAAAATAAATAATTTTCAACATTTTATTTTCTACTATCTATTCCAAAACTCAACCAGAATCTATTAACTTCCACATTTCAAATTTTTGATTTGATAATCATCTCTTGCTTGATTATGAAAAGAGAGAGAGAAAGGGAGAAGGAGAGTGCCCTTTCTCAAAAAAAGGGAGAAGGAGAGGGAGAGGGGCCAGAGGGCGAGGGAGAATGGTAGGTGAAGGCAACTTGTTGGATCTTTCTTAAGTAGTAGCAAATATAATTCCGAATATAACAGATTTATAGTTTCATTTTAATAAAATAGTCTGATTTATTTTTGTTATTATATCATGAATATTTTCAAAATTCTACTAAAATTTACGCAGTTCTATTTATTCTGACAGGGTTTTTTCTATGCTAATGCAACAAACAGCCATGCAACAATTTAACAAAAACATACACAATCAATTTGAGTTAATGCACCATCAATAATTTCATTTTAGTTTAGCACAATTTAGAAATAGTTACATAGAAAGGAGGAAGCAGTGGGCTAACTATTGTGAAGGAAGTAGGCTTTGAAAGACCATTACGGACCCCATGTACGCGTTTACGTCGAGTTGTTTTTTTTCCCATCGTTTACGTCGAGTTTTTTAGCTGCGTCGGCGTGTGTTACATAATTTATAAATCCATTAATTCTCGTTTCATTTAGCTTTTTTCCGGAGAGTAGATCCATTGCATGAAAGTCTTGAGAGGTTACCACACTTTTTGGGCTCATGCTGTTTCTTCTATGTATCATCCGTGAAACATGGGATTCAACTCTTGGTAAAATTCTATTTAACTTAATAATGGTATATTGTTATCGAAAGAAGATATTCGTCAAGTCATCAACGCTTTTGTTCTACTTATATAGTTCTACTAGTTGCTCTAATCTTCTAAGCTGGTGGACATATCACCATTCAACTATGATAGTCCATATATGATATAATCAACGGTGGTCTTAATTGCCGTTTTATGGGTTTGTGAATATAGTATACAGGTGATATATGTGGAAAATGTTTATAAAGTATAAAATGCCAAAATAATTGTAGCTTAAATGATGATGAGTATAAATAGAAATTAGGGTTGGAGAGTGGGGTATGTTGAGCCATGTGCGTCCATGTGCTCTGTCTTTCTCTCTTAACCCCACTCTTACGTTCTCTTCTTTCTTTTGGTCCAATAAATGCCTCCAAACTCTCATTTCCTCTACTAATACTCCACTTCATCAATCTAATCTATCTCCTTCTCTCAATCCTTCCTAGCTAGGGTTCGAGCTACTTGGATATTTAGACACAGAAACAAACGTAAGGTAAGCGTTTTTTTATTACGTTAACTTCACATTTGTTTTTCAATCATATTTCATTCTTAGCCTTCCCTTCATAATCAAAAGTGTATCAAATATTCAAATGAAATATGACGACAAAGCTAGGTGCAAATATTTATATCCTTTAAATTTAACGTGGATGAATATAGCACCAAGTATGTATAATATGGTTTTGCATACAACCTATATAAATTTTGTTTTCTGATCTATCTTTATGTTTTTTTAAATAAAATTACAGTATCTTTATGTTTTGGTTTATTATATTTATATATAATCCGTTTGTGTTTATTTTACTAGGATGAATACGCACAACATGGTTAAACAAGAATTTATCAAGAAATGGATAACTACTCTCCACATGCTGGATTCTTTTGCTGGACATCCCACGAGGAACGTAAAGGATAGGAAAGACACGATAAGACTATCATCGGATATAGCAATTGCAGCTGCAAGAAGCGGCGCAACCATATGGAGCCGTGCTCTCGTCTCTAGGACCAGAAGGAAGACAACCAGCAAACCTGTGGTTCGTCGAATACTCAAGAAAGCTCGAAATCGGGTGAAGAATCAGAATCGTCGTGCTACTATTGGGCGAAATGCCAACTTTACTGCGAAAGTGAAAAACGTATGGAGTTGCTCAAGAGGCTAGTACCGGGAGGCAAGTTGATAGAAAGCGATAATTATTTGATATAGAGAGACACTTGATTATATTGTTTATCTCCGAGCGCAAGTTGACATTATGCGAACCGTTGCAGACGTCCATTTGAATTCAGTCACCGGAGACTTACCGAATGACCGTAGGAACAAATAAATGTGTATGCATTTCAAACTCTTGTGAATATAAGTAGCTCTTATGATTAAGATAAGTCCATGTACATATTTACTATATATGATAACACTATCTTATAATATAACAACTTTCGAAATGAAATATCACTTGGTTGAATACAGGGGCGTCCCTGAGCAGAGCATAATGAAACCTACGTCTTGCACCCCCAATTTTCAGAGGCCCCCAATTTTTTTAATTTTAAAATTTATTATAGTTATTTTAATTTGTAACAATGGTATACGGTACGGTATACTACGAAAAAATGTTTTTGTCCTAGGAACAAATTAGAAAAAAAAACTTAACAAAGATATCATCAATCCAATAGAACCTACAATAAACATAAAAAAAAATTAAAAAGTTAGCTTTTCACCAGCGTTTGGACTTCTTCCTCTTCTCACTTCTCTCTTCTGTCATGATTCATTTTCTTCTCCTTCATTTTTGCTTATGTAAGTATGTTTCAGTCGAGTCCTATTTTCAGGCTATGACATGTTATTTATTTTCAAGCAGTAGAGCCGTAAAGGCCCCCGTTTTTTTTGTGTTTATAGCCCCAGCTATTGCAGGACCGCCCCTGGTTGAATATATGGTTTAATAGTCTCAAAATATTTTGGAGGCCACTCTGGTATGCACTAATATGTTACTTGAGCACTTCCACTGAAAATATCTCACAAAGAAGTTCCCAATTTATGTATATGTGTGTGTATATATATATAACATTAACTTTTAATTATAGGTATTTTGGGTTGAACTTCCCATAATTTTGAGATATTCAATCTAACTATTTTCTATAATTATATTTTTATAATTGTTTGAAAACTTTTGATTAGATACCACCGAGCCGTGAAATTCTACATCTAGCATCTCGTACATGTTTTTTTTTACAAACTAATCTCTTACATATAATCCATTACAATTAAATTTTGTAAAAGGCCTGTTAGGTTGTGCATTAATTACCAAATAAACCTTTTGTATATAAAAGTGTATTTCAGACGTACGTTATATATTCAGAGATTGATTAGCGAACAATCAGTAAGATACCACTCTAGAAATCTAGGATTCAAACTCTGTGTGACTTACTTACAAACAAAGGGGACGGTCAAAAGTAAACAGTATCTGTAGGGAGTAGATCTCCCAAAACATAACGGAGCCATTCTAATTTCTAAGCAAAAAAACCCAATATTTCTGTTATTTGATTTTTTTGAATGTTTACTAATTTGCATGTTTATTTGATCTCTGTTTCTTATCTTTCTCCGTTTAGATCTTATATCATAATGCATAACAACTTGAGAACATTTAAGCAAAAAAAAACAAAAAAAAACGAGAACTTACGTTCTTTTAGAGTCCACAAACATCAGCTAGCTTTCTCAGTAAAGTAACCTGAGATCTGAGAAGCATGAGATGCTGAATCGACTTGAGGATCAAGGCTTCCTCGTCATCCACCTCTTCACAACTTGGTACAACCCTGCGCAGAATCCCCAGGTTTCTTAGCATACAAGTTTCACCAAACTTCAGCTTCTCCTTTCGTCCCAAGCGACCATGTTGCTTGACCTTCTTGCACTTCACCATCTTTATCACGTCTAACACTCCAGACTTATTAGATATAAGGCCAATGCATATATAAAGAAACTGTGAGGATGGAGAAAATATGAAACAAGTTGTCTGGATAAAATGCTTGACAGAGAAAAGAAGATAGGGAACCCATATCAAGGCCATAACCACTGATCATGTCCATGCCAATCTATCCTTGCAATGTTTAATGTTCAATGTATCTGTCTGTGGTCCTCATGTCTTGCATTATGCTATTATCTTTGTTTCAATTCTAGAATAGTTTCATTTGGAATGCATATGACTATATGAGTTATCAAAAATAGAAAGTGGGCCGAGTGGTTACAAGAATACAGGCTCCACATGGACTAAATTAATAAGCCCAAAACTTGTGATACTTCAAAACTCAACGTGGAATCACAACGCGGATCATCATCGTTTCTGTCTCTTAGCTGCCATCACTTTCCTCCAAGTCACTGCCTCGGTGGCTCGGTGTTTGACGAACCGCAAAGCCAGATAATGAGTGGATTATATTTAAGATCCGGTTCATGGTTCAGGCGATGGACGTCACAAGCTGTTGGAAAACGTTCTTGGTTCCTCCAAGTCACTTGCTAAAGCTAACGCAATCGCTATTTTCTTTACAAATTTGTGTTCCCATTTTTTGTGAGAAAATATGCTAACTGGTTCTCTGAATGGGGTTGAATTTTTCATTTTGTAATTATTGAATTATGTTGTAACAGATAATTAATTTGGCTTTGCCACTTACATAGTAATGGTGTGTACATAATATTATTAGGCTTAACATAAACAAAATTTACAGATCTATAGATATACTCATGAGAGACATAACAAGTGAGAAGTTATGGGATAATATCAAATTTCCATAAAGCTCAGGAGGAATAAAGAGAACAAAAAACACAAAGAAAAATACAAAAAGTGACCAAAGATCAAAGAAAATTAAAGAACAATACAAAACTAATAAGCCTTGCAAGGTCAAGAAAAAAATGTCTAAAATCTATTGATAACTTAGTAAAAACAAAATAAAAATATTTTTGTATTTTTCTTTATAAATAAATAAATAAAAAGCTCAGCAAGGATACTGCCA
Organism: Brassica carinata; assembly: GCA_016771965.1. Taxonomy (NCBI): domain Eukaryota; kingdom Viridiplantae; phylum Streptophyta; class Magnoliopsida; order Brassicales; family Brassicaceae; genus Brassica; species Brassica carinata. The sequence continues at coordinate 61,766,652 of CM028687.1, read as the reverse complement.
ATGAAACATTAGTATTCAAGGAATCTTCTTCTCGGTGAGACCCTCATGCATTCCAAAGTACATCCATGGTCTAACGAAGAAATAAAACTTGAAAAAGAAATATGATCATCGTTATTATCATAAATATCATGATAATTACGCGACAATGATGATCATCTCATGATCAAGAAAGAAGAGGAATGTTATGATTATCAAAAAGAAGAGGAATGATAAGATGCTTTTTACTCTGAAGTGAATCAAGTGATGATGTGAGGGGGCAGGTTAGTTGTGTTTTTATAAAGGGAGATAAGAGGATGGAATTAACGGAAAGCTAGACCTCTATTAAATAAAAGCTAGACATTTTTTCTTTCTTTCCTTTTTGCTAAATTTTTTAAAAAAAACAATGGAAGCCTGAGATGATAAAACAAAACCAACAGTAATAAATATATACTCCACTATCGCTTTATGATAATTTAATCCACCAATAGTCAGAGAGTCAAAAGTATATAAAGAAATAATTTCACAAGTGGCCATGCAAATGATAGCGGAAGTCACACGTTAAACGAATTTCGAGTTAAGAAGCACTTTAAAATTGTAAAGACTGTGTTTTTGGTTAACATATATTTTTTTGAAAAAGGGCTAACATATATTTATTTCGTTATACAAAATTACATATAAGACTATCGTTATACTCAGCACGACATATGCAGATTTTG
>CM028687.1:61691559-61765857 GCA_016771965.1 Brassica carinata | reverse complement strand
TAACAACTGGAACATTGATTTCATGTCTATAAGGCTCTGAATTGTTTCACGGTAAACGCTACCCAAGAAGTTTAGAGGAAGGGACAACTGAAAGAGAAGTCCATTCACCATAACCTGCAACGCCCAAACATGGAAAAAACTTATTAGAAGACAATTAGCATCGAAAAATGCAGAAGGAACTTAACCGAAACATAAAATGTCAGTGGAGAGAGGGAACTAAAAGAGGCACTGACCAAGTCACCGACTGTCATCTGGCCATTCATGATACCCTGAGAGCACAACACCATTGCTGTTGAAAGAGCAGTACTAAATATGATACTTTGCCCAAAGTTTAAGAAAGCAAGACTTCTTTGGGTTTGCAGGGCAGCATCTTCATATCCTGATAAAAGCAGCAGAATCATCACAAAGTAAATGGACTGATCAATGGTATGTTATGATAAAGCATCAATATGTTTTCTTGCTAGTGGAAAGAACATCTATATAAACATGCAAATCAGTCAATAATGGCGCATTCCTATCTGATAGTTTCTTTTATTGCTAGTATACTTTCCTAAAGATAAGACTGGATGATTCTGTGGAAATTAAGATAAATCTGTTTACCATGCCAAAACAGCCGGTATATTTACTTACTTTTCAGGAACTGGTCATACTTCTCAGCCTCATAACCTTCATTGTTAAAATACTTAACCGTCTGAAACGAAACAGAGGTTCTGTCAAAACTGTTATTCAAGCAAATATTACTCTAAAAGAATGAAAATATACCTCATAATTTATCAGAGAATCAATGGCCCTCGTGCTAGCATCATTATCAGCTTTGTTCATAGCCTTTCTAAACTTGGTTCGCCACTAGATAAAATAAACGAAAGGTGAGCATAAAATCTGATACCAAATAGGCTAATATAACAAGATAATGAAAGATGAATTATCATCATTTACAAGAACTTTCCACCTATCACAGTTCGAAGGATTTATTGTAACAAAAGAGGCAAGTATTGCATCATAGTTGGCAATGATAAGAATATTTCAGTACCTGTGTGACAGCTAAGGTGAAAGCGATATAAGCTCCAACGGAAAGAGAAGTAATCCAGGCAAAAGCAGCTCCGAACTTGTATGCTAGTATACCTGATACCATAGCTATCTATGGAAGATATATATTAATTACGTCGAATGTTTTTAGAGACAAAGGAGTAATCCACACTATTAAACCGATATCAAATAGTCAAAATGATAAAAGCACCAAGCGGTGGTGATAAGCTTTTTACCTCCAAAATGGTAGGAACAACATTGAAAACCATAGCTGAGAGGATAAAGTTTATTGCACGGCTACCACGATCAATAATTCTGTTCAAACCACCTGTTTCTCGACTGGACAAAGAGAAACAAAGTTATGAATGAGATGAAATAGACACAAGAGAAGGAGAGGAGAGACAGGATACCTCAGGTGGTAACGAAGGTCAAGATCATGTAAATGTGAGAACACCTGCACAGGCAACAATAAATTGGTACAACAAAGAATGTATCGACAAGGTTAATAAGAGAAGCAAGTGCACACCTTTCTAGAAACAGATCGTATTGTGCGGAGAGCTACTTTGGAGAAAACAGCCGTACGAAGCTCTACAAAAAAAAAAAAAAATTAGAAAGGTCCATTCTTTTTTTTTAGTAACAGAGCTAATTCATGACGAGTGTTATACCATTAAAAGCAGAAGACCCCGTCCGAGCAATGCCGTACCCGATTAGGACAGCAGAAGGAGTAGCGAAAGCAGCAACAAGAGAAGGGTTCGCAGCTACAAAGGCCGACATAGACGCCCCCGTTCCAGTCTCCGAACCGAGCCAATCTACAGCCAGTTTGAAGAGGAAAGGGACCTGAACGTTCAAGACCTTAGCACCAACGAGAAACCCCAAGGCGGTGATGACCCTGAAGCGAAACTCAGGGTTGTCTCTCATCCACAAGTAACCCGCAAGCGTGCGGAGGATCTTCATGTCGGCCATATCGGAGTTTGCCACAGTCTTGATTTGCTGCTTGGGCTTATCGGCGTCTTTGTCGGGTTTGGGAGGGGAAGTGGAGAAGAGAAGACGGCTGTTGTTAACCATGGAGCTCCGTTGAACGAAGCGAATTGGGGATGGGGAGGGATCGGAGAGGAAGGCGGTGATTTTTGAGTTGCGTCTGGTGAAGCTGCCGCCATGATGATGGTTGTGGAGGAGATAATCGGAGCGGAGACGGTAGGAGAAAGACGGGGGCTTTGGGTGAGTGTTGAGATAAGCGTGACGGAGTAGGAGGCTAGGAGCCTTAAGGAGCCGAGATCCCCTCGACATCCTTTCTTCTACGGTGAAAGTGTTTCCGACAGTTTGCTCCGGCGATTTCTTTCGTGTCTGACTCTCTCTCACACACTTTAGGCTGTTTGAAGCTAATAACCAAACCGAAGAAAAAAAATAAAAATAGAAAACTAACAAATATACATATGGTATTTTAATCAATACCTAAATTTATAACATATAATTTTATACACAAAATATTAATTATCTTCAAATATAAAATAATGAAAATTATAAACAAAAATTCTCTCTGATAAAATATCATAAAATATTTTAAAACTACATTATTTAACTTCATTTAAAATTATATATTTTATAATTATTTGTATTTTATGTGAACTATTACCATTTGAATTTTCCAATATTTTATTCAGATTATCTAAAAAAGTGAACCGTAATTAACGTAAGTGAAATATTTTTCGGAGATGATAATTTCAAAAATAACCTAAATTTATAATGAAAAAAAATTAAATTAATTTTCTTAAATCATTTATAAATGTTGAATATATTTATAAGAGATTATAAATTTACCACATATTTTAAATAATATATTCTAAACTACAATCAATAAATTCTAAACATAAATGTTAAAATGTTTTTAATTGAAATTATTTTTGAAAATAAAACTTATAATATTTCAACCAATTTCTCATGTTTTTTAGATATTAATTTTTAAAATTTTTATTATTCCAACCGAAGACTATTCAATGGGTCTAGAATTATTATCCGAGATCCGGATTCGATCCAAGATCCGATCCGGATCTGTTCTGAAAATCCAGATATCCGGAAGAGCCAAATCCGGATAGTAAAATGTTGGATCCGTCAAAACCGGATTCGAATTCGGATATCTAAATTTTTAGTCCGGATATCCGGATCCATAATTTTTATTAATAATTATTTTTAAAATAATAATATCTATTTATAAAAATTAATTTTATTTATTATATTTTCATTTTTATTATAGTATATATAACTTTTATATAAAATTTGTAATAGCATACATAAAAATAATTAAAAACATTATATACATTTTTATTTATTTTAAAGTTTCAAATCCAGATCCGGATATCCGTCGGATATTACAATTTTTAAAAAGATATCCGACACTCAGATATCCGAGAACTCCGGATCCGGATAAAGATACTAAAATCATGGATCTGCCGAATAAGGATCCGGATACCTTGAAATTCTCCGGATACCCGAACCGTCCCACCCCTACTATTCAAACCCATTTTATCTGAATTGATATACTCTGAATTAATATGATCAATACCAAATTTTCTTCTCTTCTTAGATGATTCCTAAGCTCCATCAATGAGTTTTTAGATGATAATAAATCAAATATGGTCGAATTTCCTGTAGTTGTAAATCATTTACTATTCTTTGGTCAATAAAAAGTTGAAGATGAGCCAAAAAAAAATAATCACATGAAACAGTCAATCTGAATACATGATGCTCACACCTACTCTACTCAGACCCGAACTTAGCTTGACCATTCATGAAAAAGGGCCTAAGAATCAAAAGCCTAATAGTTGAGAAGCCCATTAAGGTCTATCACCTTGTCGTCTGACTCATCATTTCTCCACCATTCTTTCATCATCATCATCGTCCTGATCAAGCAATGGTTATTACGCGCCACTCAAACATACCATAGCTACCAAGAAGATGGCAAGCCATGCCGTATGCATTCAACGCGTAGCACCACCGCGTTCCGGAGCAGCCTCGCAAGTGAATAAGAGCAAAACAGTCAGTCCCTTTTCTGTGAATATTATTACTAGAAGGAAGAGAAGAAGCAGTGGCGTGAGGTGCAGCATCGCTGACTTCATCGGAGGAGACCTGGTGAAGCCAGACATCGGTCGTTGGCTCGATGACGTGGAAAAGCACAAGGCGATAGCCATCTACACTCCTCACGAGGGTGGCTACGAAGGTCGGTATCTTAACCGTCTCAAAGAACAAGGCTACTACTTTCTTGACATCTCTGCTCGAGGACTTGGTGACCCTGAGACCACACTCCTTAACCCCTACCCTGTTTGCCCTGTATGTCTATCTTCTTTAATCTATCTTCTTGTTTTGATGTTTTAGTATTTAGAACATGTTGTCTTCTACTTCTACTAGGCTCACCTTGGGAAACAACCTATAGCAAGGTGGTACTATCCACCAGAAGTTGACTACAGACTCTCAGCTCTTCCACCTAACGCCAAGGGACTTGTCGTCTGGGTCATCGAAGCAAAGGTTTGTGTTACTCTCTCATATCTGATTTAATCTGTCTGCTACATCTTCTTACCTTCCGTTATATCAAACAACTCAGGTCCTCTCAAAGTCTGAACTCCAGTTTCTAGCTTTGCTTCCTTCTCTCCGTCCTAATGTCAGGGTTGTTGCTGAATGTGGCAACTGGTAACTATATATCATCCCCAGTCATCTATGGTTGCACACATTGCATGACCATTATTAACTCATATTCTTGCAGGAGAAAGTTCATGTGGAAGCCCCTTGCAGAAATTGCAGAACTAGCTGCACAAGAGTAACTCAGGCACCAATGGAGAGCTTACCATGTATAGTTTTCATGAATATCATCTCCTGCAAGTGTAGTAATATCCATCACATTGTAAAATTTGAAATTTGTGCATCTCACAAGACACTTATCCCCATCACATTGTAAGTCTCCACTCTGATTTGCCACAAATGAATTAGCAAAGATTGATGGGACAAAAGCGATCAAGAGGCACAGCTCAGAAACATACCAAGTAGAAACATGTCTTGATCAAAGTCACTAGTCTCAACTGAATTGCCAACATACTTGGGGCACACGGATAATACAAAAGCTCAGCAATACAAACTAGAAAGCACTAAGACAAAGCTGATGAATTCGGACAATACAGAACAAAGATCAAAGTTCTATGCTAGAGATTCTTGTTTAGCTTTGGGCAAGAATGTGTCCCACCATCCAGGCTCATACTTAGGGTATGGCGCCACCCAATTCTCAGGTTGGTCGAACTTTAGAGTGGTGGGACTGGAACTGGAGGCCAAGGCTTCATCCAGAGAGGTAGCTTCAAAGGAATCAGCTAGAACTCGATCCAATCTTAACTTCATAAACCTGACAATAACACAAACATGTGAGTGAGAGCGGAACAAAGGATGTAACTTTGTAAAGAGAGAGACTTGGGGATTTAGAAGGGTCTCTTACGTGATCCAGGGGCCATTAGTGGAAACAAGAGCAACAGCAGGGCGACTGAGTCTCTGAGTGAGTTTAGGGAACTTGTCGAGGAACTTAGGCTCAACGACGAGCCAGAAGTCTTGCTCCTTGTCACGCTCTCCGTAGTAACGAAGACGTTCAAACAGTTGCTCCTGAAAATGCTCCTCTTCGTCAAGCATGAACTTGGCGTTTGCAACAAGGAAGTAGTACTTAGTGCTCTTCTCTCCCTGCATCAACGATCACATTTTATCCATAAAAAGTAAGCGGCTTGGTTTGACTGTGTCGAAGAGAAGAAGAAGAGAGAGTGTAAAAGAGAAACCTTTTTATCATCCGGCAGTTGTTGAACGGAAGTAGCAGCGGTTTTGAATGAGGAAGCGGAGGAGAAATGTGGTGATAGAGACAGAGGCTGCGGCCGAGAGAAATGTAGCTTCTTCGTCTGTTTGTGAAGAAGGGAAGAGGAGAGGATAAAGGGTTTACGACGGAAAGCGGCGTAGGTTGGAAACACTATGCCCGATGCTCTGGTGATGCTCCACATTGCTGATTAGGGTCGTTGATCGAGGCCGTAAGAGCATCATTATTGGTGGGATTGGTATAAATCCGTTAACTAGGTTGGCCCTTAACAATTTTTTTTTTTGGTTATTTTTTGGTCAGATTGGTATTAGGGCTGGTCCTTAACTAAGGGATTTTACTCATTTTTCCTCCTTGGTCCTAGCATTTTGTGGTCCCCCTTTCCTTAAGGGATGCCTTAAGGGATGACCAATAATGATGCTCTAAGAATCTAAAAAAAAAAATCTTATCTTTTTTATGATCTATCATCCATTCCTCTCTCCTTCCCATAATTGATCAAGTTTTTTGGGCCTGAGACTTCAACATATGCCAGTAAAGGCCCAATTAGTATAGATGGAGGGGGAAAGGTGTAACAGTGACTCAAAAATGGTGGTATTGGAATGAGATTGCTTGGCTACTACTAAAACCTTGCAACTCTGGTTTCTTGACAACGGCTTAGTATGGTCCTTAGTTCACGTCTTCGTAAAGGTAGTGAATTTTGAGAAGAACGATGGATCTATGATGCAGTAAGTTTATGTATTTTGATCACATTGCTAGCATAGAGTTTATGAATGTCTTATGGTAGCGGTGTCGTGTAACTTGATGAGAAGAATTAAGAAACTGAAACAGAAACTTCATCTAAACAAAGACCGGCTTGATTGGAGCCTTGAGGAGGATATGGCTAACGAGACTTCACAATACATGTCTCTTTTCGATGACAAGCAAAGCTATCCAGTGGCTCTGAAGCATTATAATAAGACCATTGTGTCAAGCGTCCATCAGTTGAGGTTGACGTTGAGACTTCAAATTCAAACTTGTAATCTATTTGGTAAGTTGCAAAAAATTGGTTTCTACGGATGCAAGATGTGGAAAGAAAAAGTAAACTCGTTTCACGTCTAGTTTTACATAACTTACACTAAATACTTGAACAGACCAAAGGCAGAGAGATGTATAAAAGATAATTAATGTCACATAAGATAGGAACCTAACAACAAAGCTAAGAACCTTTTATTGGTTCTTCCCCTGGAGCATCATCCTCGTCATGATAAATGTTCTCAGCCATTTGCCATATCTGGAGTATGTTGTCTTCAGCTACACTGGAAATAACCCAATCTTCACAAGGGTTCCACGAGAAATCTGAAATTTTGCTGGTGTGACCACCATGGATGAACAGCAGCTCTGGTGGACCGTCCTCTGCATCCTCTGCTGTCTGCTCCTCGTCGATCCTGCCATAAGACACCCTCAAATATATCAAATATTGGTCAACATTGTAAAGCAAAACAACGAAGTCTACTGTTCAAACCTGCTAAGGTCCCAAACCATAAGCCTTCTACCAAGGCAACATGAGGCTAAGATAGTCTCGTTCTTCGGGTTCCAACCAACTTGGAAGACCTCCTCTCTGGTGATCAAAGCAAATAATATCAATTAGCAATGCTGCGTTTACCTCAGCTAAATAGTTCTTAGTAACAGATAATAATGTCTCAAAAGTAAAATATTCTCACTTATGGCTATCAAATGTGTGAAGAGCGCTGGTTAGCTTCCGCAGATCGAATAATTTAACAGTCTTATCAGTCGACCCTGTTGCCACAACCCATTCATTGATTGGATTGAAGGCTAAGCAGTTAACCTGAGGCATTTCAAAACAACCCAATAATATGACACAATGGTTTATTTGTCTGTACAGAGAAACAAGCTTGTTAACAAAAGAGAAAGATGGACCAAGCAGACTAGTCTAAGGCTCTTAAATTTGAAAACGCACCTCCATGGAGTGAGCAACCACAGACTGTATTGGTTTACTGGCAGAAGGAGAACGCAGATCCCATATAAGAAGGTACTGATCATCTCCAACGGATCCAAACAAGTATTCATGACTCATATGCCATGCAACATCTTCCACCACGCCTTCATGAGCCTTAAAATCAAACAACCAATCAGCACGGAAAAAAACGAATGAATCCCACTTAGATACCTGTCTATGTACATGAATCAAAACATATACCTTAAAGATCTGCTGAGCGTCAATGACCTTGTTTTTAGGAGTAGCGTTAATATCCCACAAGCAGATCTGAGCGTCATCAGATCCACTGAGCAAATGCCCCGGCTTGAACTTACTCCAAGACAAGCCATACCCCTCGGAGCTGTGACCCCTCAGCCTCAAATCAGGGTTGCAAGCTCCATCAAGCGGTGGCTTAGACGGGTGCTTGCTGTAATCAAACACATACACCTCCGCGTTAACCGTCTTCGTGGCAATCACGAAAGGGTTCTGAGGCATGTACCGAGCTCTGTTCACCTCCCCTTCGTGGTTAATCTGCTGGATAATTTGCACCTACACACACAAAGTAATCGACTTTAACATTCATTCAACTCAACGAAACTCTAAAACTCGATAAAGATCGAACCTTTCCGGTGGCGCAGCCAAACCCACCAAACTCGGAGCGTTCGTCGTCGTACTGACGCGCCTCGCTCTCGGTGTCGTCGAGGGGAAGCTGGACCTGAGCTATCATGAGGTAATTGGGTTCGTTCTCGGAAGTGTGGGTACCGAGAATCATCTTCTGGACGGAGTAGTCTTTGCCGGAAGGCTCGTCGCGGTCGGGGAGCCATTCGACGGTGAGGGAAGGCCACTCGAGGGCGTGAGTGATGACGAGATCGTAGAGGAAAGGAGTGTTCTTTTTCCAGATCTTGTACTCTTCGTTGATCAGACGCTCCTCGATCTCTCCGCGCATTTCTTCTTCGTCTTTCCCCATTCCGGCAAAACCCTAAAACAAAAAGAGTATCGGTTCTTGTCTGGAAACTTCAAAGCTTCTATTTTTATCAGTTAAAAGAAGATGAAGTTAAAGTAGAAAGAGATTAACGGATCATAATAGAATTTAAAAAGGTCCATTAAAGGCCCATGAAAGGCCTTGGTAAAAGACCATGGCTATCTTCGTCTAGTCTTGTTCTCTATGACCTTATCTATTTTGTTGCTTTAAAGATCGTCTGAGAATTATATGATTTAACATTTGAATGTTGCATCTGAAGCATAGAGAACAAGACTTAGACAGCCCATCACGACCCATGTGTTAGACAAGTCTCATGTGGTGGATCCAGCTGCGGGTGTTGAAGTGCACTTGGAGGTGTGGAATGGTACTACTTGGTTCATTGAGGGCGCTTCAGCTACTGAAGTACTGATAAAGATGGGCATAGTAAGCCACTGGTTGATTTGGTTGAGGCTTTGAAGCTTCTTAACCTATTGTTCCATTGCATTTGAGGTTACATAATCTCAGAAATGGAAGCACTTGCTTTCACCATTCTATTTCACCACATACCTTGAGAGCTAGAGCTACACAATCTTCTAACATATTTGGTTTTCGTTGAATGGTTATTGAGACATCTATATCATAATTGCTATAAGATAAAAATCTCTGTGTATTTCTTTGGTATTGTGACCTTGCTGAACCGACTTTTTCACAAAACGGTCTACCACAAAACATATAAGCCTCTACAAAATGGTCAAAAGCAACAGCGGTTTCTTAAGTTTCTGCACTAAAGTAGCTACTGATGATATCTAGTTTTATCTACCCTTTCCTCCAGAAGTTGGCAAATCCTTTCGCAAATGAAATGATATTGCTCCAAGCACCTGAATTTTCTTCTGTTTTGGCCTCACCATCCCCTTTCTCTGGAACTTGTCTGCAAAAAGAACAAACATATAAGTATTCAAAGTGACGCTGTGGCCAATACGATCGGCTTGAACTGATTTGTTTATGTTACTCAAGAACAAGAGAACCCATCAAATGAACTAAGTTATTCCGTATAATGTAAGTATCCAAACCAGCTAGGTAGAGACCGCACAAGATACCTGGTCTCAGTAGGCAAAACATTGTCTGAAGCTGCACCTCCTTCATGACAGTCTGCTTTCGGCTCTTGACTACCTAAGTGCGCCAACATTCCCTCTCCCTCAGTCTCTGAGTTCTTCATACATTCCTCTGATACCTTTGACTCTTGACTGCCGGGAAGATGAGTAGTGGCATCACATTTACTGTCAGCATCATCGTCACGTGTTGCAGGCAAAACACTGGCTCCTTCAAGATTGTCTACCTTTGTCTCTGGACTAACAAACTGCGTCAATGTGCCCTCGTCCTTAGTCTCCGAGTTCTTTAGACACTCATCTGCTGCATTCAACGTCTGATTTCCTGGAAGTTGGGCATCGCTATCACATTTACTGTCAACGTCTTTGCTCTGAGGATCTGTCTCGGCTTCTCGTTTTTCATGTGTAGCAGTAGTCAAAACGTTGGCTCCTTGAAGACGGTCTGCTCCTGGCTCTAGACTAGCAGCTATCTGCGTCAATGTTCCCTCTTCATCAGTCTCTGACTTCTTTAAACATTCATCAGATCCCTTCAACGTCTGGATTTCTGGAAGATGATTGCTGCCAACATCTTTGTCAAGACAAGCCGTCACAGTCTCACTTCTGTCACGTGTAGCAGTAACGACAAGGCTGTTGTCTCCCTGGAGGCTAACTTCATCAGAACTAGGATGATGAGAAGACTCTATCGAATCATCCTGCTGAAGTGAGGAAGCATCATTTGCTGCAGCAGAAGCAGGTGCATTTGGTCTGAGTTTAAGCTCTTGAAGGAAATTCCTGACAAAGTAATAACCGCCTCCTACTTCCTTGACAGTAACTTTCGCTGTAGGGAAATTTCCAGCATTAGCTGCTCTGTACCTGCATAAAAACAGTAGATATCATCAATCTATCTGAGGAGACAGTAGAGAAAAGAAAGAAAGAGATTGGGGGGAATGAATATTACTTGGTGACAAAAGACTCCACCACAAGTCGTCGATCATCTCTTGATAGTCTTTTAGAAGGCTTTGTTAAAGTTTGAGAAACAGCAGGAGAGGTGTAGAGCCTTGGAAGCCGTAGAAGATGAGCGTTTCTGCGCGTAGCAGACACTGTAATCGCAAGAGACACAAACATTAAACAGTCTAGAGAGATTTGGAACGAAACAAAAATTAATGAGATAGTAAGTAAGAGAAGGGTATAGCTAAATGTTACAGGTAAGTTGTTTCAGCTGCTTCAGAATCATCACTGCACACTCGTCGTTTACGAAGATAGAGACTCAGGCAATAAGTCCATAACTTGGATTCTGTTTCCTAAACATGAGAAGAAAACTTGGATTGAGTTTCTAAAGTACTATTACGATTATTATTATTATAGCAACTGATCAAAGTAGAGAGTTTGAGTTTCTAGAGTTCATCTTAAGAGGATCTGAGCTTAAGATTGAGATAGAAGAAACCTTCAGAAAGCGATGATAAGAGACTTACCCTCCAGATACGAATCGATCACCACCCACCGTCGGGAACAAGCCAAGAAGGTTGCAGGGTTTAAGAGGAGACACTAAAGACACGGCGACGACGACAAGTAGGGCTCGGTTTCGTCTGTAACTTTCAGAAACAGATTGAATGGGCTCATTTCTCTGGCCCGTCGAGTTCGTTTTTACTATGATGGACCCCACATGAAAAATGGGCCCAGTTATACGACGGCGTTTTTGTAATTTGCTGTGTTTATATTTGCCCTATTGCTCAAGCAAATCAACTCAAGTACAGAACTGGAATTACGGTGGCATGTGGGTAGAATAAAAAGATGAAAACGTTATAGGAAAGGGTTTACGAAGATGAACGTAACCAAAGAGCCTAGATCCCAGAGGCCAGGCTTCAAAATCAACACATTTAAAAAAATTGTTCCGACAACAGCAATTCAGACAAGAGAAACAGACAAAAATTGTTCTGTTCGTTTCAAGGGGAAAATGAAACATGATCTCATTTTCTTTTTGTTACAACAACCTGTAAAACGTCGTCAACTCTATGGCTTTGTTGCTTATCTTCAGATACATATGCTGAATCCGATTACAAGAGAGAAGCTGTTCACTGATGAAAAACGCATAATGCTACAAAAGTACAATGCTGAATTAATCTGTACTCTTTTAGACATTTTACTATACAGCACCTACCAGGAAAACAGAAACATAAACCCTACCTTGTTTACAAAAAAAAGAAAAAAAAAAAGAATGCTGCTACTTACTACTACTGCTGCTGCATCAATCACTTATTCAACTCTTATCTTTCAAGTCTTCTTTCTCCCCCCTTCCTTTCCATCTTCTACTGTAACAGCTTGAAGACGCTCTGATAACTGTTCTACAGAAGAGGTCTCTTCTTTTCTCCCTCCATCTTCTCCCACTTGTAAACTCTCTCTTTCATCATAGTAGCCAAAATCATTTAGAATTGATGTGTGCGCCTCGAACTCTTTGAATATTCTCAGCATCTCAATCCCCTGACGCAGCTTCACCTGTTACAACAACAGTTCATCAATCAATTTAAGTCACTTCCACCCACAATCTTTCTTCACACAAAATCCAACTTGAAAACAGACGCAGATAATAAATGGCAACCGATATCTAGACAGCACGTGAAAGAATGTTCATAAGACAGCACATGCAAGGCTACGACTTGAGTAAATGCACACCTCCTGAGAGTCTCGGCTGTGTGTCACCGGCTTGTCGTCATTGTTTTGCAAAAGAATATGACTAAACCGATTATTCGGTACATCTTTCACAATGTGCCATTTCACTGGAAACTGTCCACTCCACCTGCCTTGCTGCCAGTAAGCAGCATCTTTTTCAAAATCTACAGGTCCAGCCATTTCCGCCACCCCACAGAACTGTCCACTAGCATTTACCTGCAACATTCAAACACTATTAAAGCTTACTGTTCCCTTGAAGGTTATCTTCTTATTGCTATGTGAAGAGAACTTATCAAAAGCCATACCGAAAAGAAGAGAAAGATTGGACATTTCCGACCCATCTTCTCAGCATCTCTATAAGCAGTATCTAATTTCTTGTTTCCACGTGGCGTGCTGGCCCAGACATTATACTTGATACTTCTGTGGACATTGTCTTCACCAAACGACTTGACGATAAAGAATCTGGCGTTCTTATAATCCGTCACAAAATCTGGATGATTGTACAAACTGGGGCTTGACTCATTTGTCGAATCACCAGCAGACGAACTAAGTCTAGAGCCGTTCTTGCTCTTTACCCTGATGGAGGATCTTGGTCCTCGATTACCATAGAGATCACTGGTGGTAGTAGGTATAGAACTGTACTCCTTTTCTCGGCGTTTACCTATGTCAGAGGCTAATCTGACTGGATTATCAGCTCCATAGTATGAGCTTGGACTCTCGTAACATCCTACATGATAATTTCCTCTCGAAGAAGAGCTTGAAGCAATCCCATTCCCATGCAACTGTAAGTGATAGAAGGTGCAAAAAAATGTGATAAGCCATAAAACAAAACAGTGAAGTAACATGAATTAATATGAGTATGCCAAAGCTCCCTTTCTCTGAAACCTTTAAATGGAAGAAAAAAAAACTTATAAATATTGAGGGCCAAAACAGAACATGACACCATTTAATGGTACTTATAAATTTTGTATGTTTGTATATTATCTTTGCAGGGAAAAGGCTAACGAGATGGACTCACAGAAACGCCCTAGTGATACTTTAATGTAGTTTTATTTTCCTTAAAAACAAACTTTACCTAACCAACCTAAACAAAGGATGTGTACATGAGCACATAATAGAAAGAGTAATAACCTGTGAAACATTATGGTCGTATGGCCCAAGTATACCCATCGTTTGAGGATATGCTAAAGAGTTGGCCTCTTGATTCACAGATAAATTGCCTCCCCCATATCCACCAAAAGGAAACATATAAGCAGATATTGGGTCGTTGCTACCACCAACTTCCGAGTGAGTAAAATGCATAACCGAAGGTGCACCAAACTGAGGGTAATATACAGGGGAGACTGGGATTTGGCCGTCCAACATCATAGAAGGGTAAGGGTCGAAAGTGAAACCAGGTTGGTACATAAAAGATGAATCTTCATTGTAGACAACCTGAGAAACAACAAAAGGAGATGACAAAGATTAAGTAGCAAGAGTAGAAAAGATATAACAAGAAAAAATCATACTAACCTGTGGGAGATGCATGAATTCAGGGGAAGTAGCATATAGTGGAGGATACCCATCCCAAGTATTGATGCTTTGAGCATAACCTAGACAATCAGTAATGCAAATGGAGCACTCACAGTATCAACACGTGTTTATTATACAACACATACGAAGAGAGAAGAAAAGAGAAGACATAATTACCAGAATGTGCAGCATTCCAATCGTAAGGATAGAGATTGGTTTGGTTTTGAAGGACGTTATAATACAGAGAAGGACCAACAGAAGAAGAAGAAGAAGAAGAAACAATCCTTTCGTCTCCGGGAGAAATCTGCTGGTCGACGAGGACGCCATTGTCCGGCATGACGGATCTTTCCCCTGCGAGAAGTCAACATATCTCATTAAGCCAACATTTGGAGTAACTAACGTGCTCTATAATGCTCTCTACTCTCTAGGGTTCGTGTCCAATTGGGGATTTAGTTCATAGGAGATGAAGAGTGTACAGGAAGAGACGATTTGGTTGTTGCGCTGGTGTCTGGAAGAAGCGGGATCTTCCATGTAAGAAGAAGGTAGAGAGAGATCTGAGAGAGAGAGACAGCGAGATATCGGTAAAAGGTTTTTCTTTTTCAAAAAAAAAGACTTCTTTGTATCACTGTCGTGGGTCCCAGTATTTAAGGATTCGTTCTTTGTTTCTTCTTTTAAGGAGCGGTTTGTGTTTCAATGTCCCCCAACCAATCAACTAATTTACCAACTTGCGTCGTTTCGGCTTTTCTCGTTTCGCGCGTTAGAGTAATTTGTAAAATGATCCAAGGGACGACCGTTTTCCTATGTTCTAACCTTAAATTCTTTTTTTCATGAAATTTCAAAGAAAAAGAGAGGGCAGTCTCTATAAATAATTCATAAAATTGGATTTATATAATTGAGTTATTTATGAAATGGACAGATGTTTCTCTAAGTAAGGATCTTTCAGTTGCTTAATTAAGGATATTTAACAATTACAATGATCAGATTACTCTTGAATATCTCCAAAGATGTTCCTACGGTGCTAAATAACGCAAAGGGTAGACATCAATAGAAGAAACACAGATCCAAATCGATATAAGAAGGTGATCATTAGCTATTCAATTATTGTAAAAAAAAAACTACCATTTATTTTCATAGACAAAAAAAAAAGATAATTGTGAGAGGGAAGGGTAATAGTGTCCTGCCCTGTTTGCTTCCAAAATATCCTCACCACCAAGGTTTGCTGCTCCGTAAGACAATCATTCAGAGAGAGAGAAGAAAAATTATATGCCACTTTTTGCCTCTTGCACAGTTTTATAACTGTCATTTGCTTAATGCATCCAGCTAAAAACCCTGAGAATATATTTGAACAGACATGTATGATGTATGTGAGTTTTTATTGTTTTCTAATTACAATATTGTATACCCCTGCCTGTTTTACAAGTTAGCTTGCCGTTAGGTGACAAGTTAATAAGAAGCTGCCCTTAACATCCCGCTTCTCCTCTTATCTGGAAACCCCATGGCCTTAATCCGCACAGCCTCACTTTCACCCGCCAAGACCAATCTTAGACTGGTTCATGCAGCGGTTCCTTCCTCCAGTGGCTCATTCATTTCTGTATCTAATCCACTTTTGTTTTCTCCTTAACTTGTTCCTCCAAGGACAAGGGTGCTTTCTTCATGTTAATGGGTCAGTTCATGTTAATGGGCTTTTCATTTAGGCTCGTTATGAAGCCCACTTACGCAAAAGAGCAAAACTGAAACTCAAGTCCTCCCTCTGCTCTGCTCTGCTCTATTTTGATTTTGCACTGTTACTTTGCTTCAAAATTCTCTAATGGCTGTGTCGCTCTGAACTCTCAGACTCCAAACCCTAACAATAAGACGGCTACTAACTGTTAAAGATTTGTTTTGGCATAAAGTTTTTTTACTTAAAATAGTAAGTTTGGCTATTTTCACCTGCTCTGTTTTTCTTATCTGGCGCATGTTTAGGCGTCAGTTTAGGGACTAATGAGATGAATGATTCCAAGGGAGAAGGGAGGGGCGTGACAGAGTCAAAATAAAAAGGTGTGAAACCACTGAAAAAAGGTGATATTTTTAAACACTAGAGAGAGAAAGAGAACCCACCAAATCCTCTGCAGAAATGATAGACCACAACCACCCACTCTCCCACTCAACCAAATCCATTTGACAAGTTTGAGATTTCAAACTCTGATACAGATTCCATCACTCACTTCCCAAAAGAAAGAAGAAAAAAAAACTTTACCTAATTACAATCTTTTTTGACTTTCGACGACTCTCTCTGTCTAATAGGATACAGCCAAACTCACTCTGAACTCTCCCCCAAAACCTTTTCAAATCCTTATCTTCTTCTTTCTTCTGATTAACCTCTGGTTCTTTTTTTTTGAAGCTGTTCACGTGAAAAGGGATTCTCAAAGTATTCCTAACTATCACATCTCCTCCTCGTGATTCCATTATGTCTTTCACACAGTCTGTCTTCTTTCTGAGAATCTGAGATCATCATTCTTCTCCAGGACTCCAAAAACATGGGCTTGTGTATATGGAGAGCTCTCATCTTCCTCTCCCTCTTCGTCAAGCAACTGAAAAGCCAAGATCCCAACACTGACGCCTCTCATCTCTCTAACTTCTTCAACCAAATGAGTTCTTCACCCAAACCTCACACATTCTCTTCCCTATGTTCATCCCCGGGAGTGGTCTGCGACAGACAAAAACAGAACGTTCTCCACTTCTCTGCTTCCGGGTCAAACCTATCCGGTCCCATCCCCGACAACACCATCGGGAAAATGATAAAGCTCCAATCTTTGGATCTCAGCGGCAACAAGATCACCTCTCTGCCCTCAGACCTGTGGAGTCTTGACTCGCTCAAGAACCTCAACCTCTCCTCCAACCTTATCTCCGATCCTCTCCCCAGCAACATCGGCAACTTCGTCTCGCTTCAGACTCTCGATCTCTCTTTCAACAGCTTCTCCGGCGAAATCCCTGCCTCCATAAGCTCCCTCGTCGCTCTAACGACTCTCAACCTCAACAACAATGGGTTTCGGTCTGGCGTCCCTCAAGGGCTTCTCAACTGCAGATCTCTAGTCTCCATCGACCTCTCCTCGAATCGGCTCACCGGGTCTCTCCCCGTTGAGTTTGGTTCTGCTTTCCCGGAGCTGAAAAGGTTGAACCTTTCGCGTAATCTGTTTCAGGGCTCGGTGAATGGACTCTTGCGTGGAAACGTGGAGACAGTTGATCTCAGTGATAACCGTTTTGATGGGCATGTCTTGCATTTAATAGCCGGACACAAACACAACTTGTCTGGTTTAATTCATCTTGACTTGTCAGAGAATGGTTTTGTGGGGCATATACTTAACGGTTTGAGTTCAGCTCAGAAGCTGGGACACCTCAACCTCGCGTCTAATCGGTTCAGAGTACAAGACTTCCCGCAAATCACAAAGCTTTCAGCTTTGTATTATCTGAACCTATCAAGAACTAATCTGGCAGGTAGCATTCCGAGTGAAATCTCGCGGTTGAGTCATCTCAAGGTTCTTGATCTCTCCTACAATAACCTCACTGGCAATGTACCTTTGTTACTACCTCTGAAGAATATTGAGATACTTGATCTCTCGCTGAACAAGCTAGACGGTGACATTCCAAGGACGGTTCTGGAGAAACTCTCCATGACGCAGAGGTTTAACTTCTCTTTCAACAACCTCACCTTTTGTGACCCCAACTTCACGCAAGAGACGATCCAGACATCCTTCGTTGGCCTCACAAACAACTGCCCCTTCGCTGCAAAGCCAAATGTTCAGAAGGGAGAGAGCGTGAGCAAGAAGAAGACAGCGCTTAAGATTGGTTTGACGTTAGCTATCTCCATGGCGTTCTTACTTGTTGGTCTGTTGGTCGTACTTGTGGCAATGAGAGGTAGAAGAAAATCAAGAACATGGGCAACGAAGCAAGCCGCGGAACCTAACTTGTTAGAACAAGGGGAATCAACTGATGTCCCTGTTGTAATGATTGACAAGCCGTTGATGAAGATGACACTTGCTGACCTTAAGGCTGCCACTCTTAACTTCGACAGTGGTGCATTGTTGTGGGAAAGCAAGTCTGGTCCTACTTATGAAGCAGTTCTACCTGGTGGATTCAGAGCAGCTTTGAAAGTTGTCTCAAGTGGAACCACGTTGAGTGACCATGAAGCCTCGGTTACGTTTGAACGCCTTGCTAGGATCAATCACCCCAATCTTGTCCCGCTCTCTGGATACTGCATAGCTGCAGAGCAAAGAATAGTGATCTACGAGCACCTAGACTGTGTTAACTTGCATACTTTACTTCACACGACGGATGACTCTGTATCATGGATACACCGGCATAAGATAGCATTGGGGACGGCGAGGGCGTTGGCTTTTCTTCACCATGGCTGCATTCCTCCGGTAGTGCACGGGGAAGTGAAGGCTGGAACAATCTTTTTAGACTCTAGCCAGGACCCTCAACTAGCAGAATTCGGTTTGGCCAAACTCTTGAACGAAGGACTGCTCGGTGATTTAGACGGCTACACACCGACAGAGATGGAGGAACATGGCTCTCCTACATTAGAATCAGATGTGTACAGCTTTGGAGTTGTTCTGCTTGAACTAGTGAGCGGGAAGAAGCCAGAATGGGACTTGGTGAGTTGGGTGAGAGGGTTGGTGAGGCAAGGAGAAGGATCAAGAGCCATAGATCCGACGCTGCAAGGGACATGTCCAGTGGAGCAGATTGAGGAAGCTGTGAAGATAGGCTACTTGTGCACGGCTGATCTGCCATGGAAGCGACCCACTATGCAGCAGGTGGTTGGACTGCTCAAAGACATTTCACCCTCATAGCGGCACAAAGGTTGATTTTTATTGTAGAAATGTAAGAATGTGTGATACTCTCTAATAACATACTAACATGGTCATACATATATGTTCTATTTTGTTGATGATTAAGAGATTTTAGAAGAAGAAATGGAAAAATTGTGTGAACATGAAAGAGTCGTTTATGTCTGAGTGCATTATATACATGTAAGCAACTAGAGAATACAACACCGTTGTTTTATTGAAGTAAGAGTTTTGCAGTAAAATGAGTTTCAAAGGCAGAAGAGTTGGTGTTTAAAAGATATCAATGTCAATGTCCACAGAATTCACAAGAACCCCATCATCTTCCCACTTTATATCTTTGGCTTTTGGATCTTTCTCTATTATACGCAATGGTGCATCCAATGGTGGAGGGTCCTGCAATCACCCTGCATATGTTAACCAAGAAACACAAGCGTGTGACAAGAGCTATAGATTAGTTAGTCCTACCATGCCCCGTATGAGAGGCCAATTGATCCCACGGAAGAAAGCATGCTGCTTTATCTCATTTGCTCCACCTTTGGTACCTAACCGTCTTCTAGGATCTCTGTTTAGTAACATGTTGATCAACTGTCTACCTACAAGACTTACCTGCACCATACAGTACATGGTTAGTACTTTTTCTAAAGACACACAGGTTGATACAAGATAAAGATAGCTCACAGGGATACTGCTGGGGAAGGTAAGATCTTTGTGCAAGATGTTGGCAAATGTCTTCTGCCTATTCTTACCCCTGAATGGTGTGCGACCATAGAGCATCTCATACAACAAGATACCTAACACAGAAAAAGGAGATCAACATATTAAAAAAGGGGGTTGACTTATGACGTAAGTTATCATAATTAGGTAAGATTCTAGCAGGATATAATACCCAGTGCCCACCAATCAATAGCACTCGAATGACCAGCACCCGTGATGATCTCCTGAAATAGTTATATAAACCATGAAAAGAATACTCAAAATCTTACACATACTGAAGATGCAGCTAAAACCTACAAATGAAGATTTCAAGAGATAAACAAAAAGTGAATCACCATACAGGAGCTATGTATTCTTCAGTCCCTACGAAAGAGTTTGACTTGGTGATTGGTTCTGCAACAAATGTAGGTAATGGCTGGCTCTTGGATGATGATGATCTCCTTCGTTTGTTATGTGCAGGTGGAATAATAACCTGCATAACATTTCTTCTCTTGATTATCACATTCTTTAAATTACCAATAAAAATGGAATTGAACCTCGGGTGTGCAGGACGTCATGAATGATAGATCGAAGTCTGCTAATACAATGTGCCCATCCTTCTTAAGCAGTATATTTTCAGGCTTCAGGTCTCGATACACTATTCCTGTTTATGGACCATATATATGACGAAACTGCTATTAATATTGAGAAGGAAGAGACTCTACTCAAGGTGTGTGGCTACATGTATGAACAAGAGATGTTTAGGTCAACAGAGACAAGGATTATTACCTAAACAATGAAGATATTCTAAGCCGATAACGACCTCTGCTGCATAGAACCTGATGAAAAAGAGATTGCTTAGATTCTGACCAGTGTATCTTGTGTTACACGTTATACACATATGGACTGAAGGAGAATAGAGTACCTTGCTGATTCCTCAGACAAAAACTTCATGGGTTGTCTGTCAAGCAATGCAAACAACTCTCCACCGGGGCAGAAGTCTGTAATCAAACAAACATGCGTAGACGTCTGGAGAAAGAAAAGAACGCTTCCTTAGCAATGAGACGCAAGAACTGAACAGATACTAACAAAAAAAGAAAAGAACATCTATACCTGAAAGGAAGCGTAGAGAGTGGGAAGGAAAGGATGATCCAGAAGGGAAATGATTTCCCTTTCGATGCGTGCTCGATGAGCCTGTATAAAACTGCACCTTGTCAATGAGAGATATAATATAAACTTCAGTTTTTTGGAACTTATTCTCCATCATATATACCTTGTTACGATTCAACATCATGGTTTTCTCCATTGCCTTCATGGCATATAACTCACCTGTACCTTTCAATTCAACCAAATGGACACTGTAACAAATAAAGTAGTAACATCATATAAGTATATACAAAGTAAAAGCAGATAAGGACAGTTTTGGCTTCAAGTTTAAATGGGTACAATGGAAATGGTACCTGCCAGTATCACCAGACCCCAACGGTTTTACTGGCTTGAAATGATGTAGTCCCACTGTTTCTCCACCCCCTTGGATCTACAAAGGAGAATATTGCAATCAAAACAGGATGACTAAGAAACAAAGTCAAAAGTAATGTGGTTTTGATGCATGCCTTCTGTATTGCTTTCCAGGAAGTACTCTCCTTTTTGTGAGGCAGAGGATAGACAGGCTTTGAGTGTGCAGCCCACAGGTCTTCCGGCGTCTAAAACACATTGTTGAAGTTTATATGTTTACATCTTTGTAAAGTAATTATGAATTAGTATACGTTACCATATTAGCATCTGGAAGTTCTCTGACAGCTTCATCTACATTTGTTGCTGTAGCTTTCACCTGGATGATGACCAATGTGAGAGACTCCTTTGATGGAAAAGATCATTCTAAAAATTGCAGAAGGAGATGAACCACATACCAGTTTAGAACTCTGCATCTCAGTTCTCTCAGACAGACGATTTCGGATGGGTTCCACATGATCACTTCCATCAAGCTGCACACCGATGAAGTATTGAAGCTCTCCCTAATGATGAAAAAAGTCATGTAGTCAGCAACAATTCACAGTTTTCTTCCTGAATCTAAACATAACAGTAATCTCATGGCGACCTGCTGATCACGCATAGGTTGCAAGTGGAATAAGTTCCAGAACTTCTTTCCTGCATTGATTTAGAGGTTTAATAAGCATCCCAAATTGAAAACTTGAAAGATAATTCTCTAAAAATGTTCAGTATCAGATAACTACCGCTCTTAGTGTAGTTTATCAACTGTACAGTTATCTCCCTCTGATCTCTAATCGCGTCTCTTATCTTTTGGACAGTTGCCTGATCTGTCTCTGGTCCCTGAAGAAACCTGAGGCCAAAAACTTTCCACAGATTCATATCACAACAATAAGTAAAACATAGCCGAGAAGACTGCATAATCACTAGGCATGATGAATCTCACGAGTGAAAAGATACAAGGACAAGAATTTTCATTCACATACCGACAGTTTCTCCCCAAAATTTCCTCACGTGTATACTCTGTCAGTTCGAGAAAGCTGTCTGATGCAAATATCTGCATAGAAAATCAGTTTGCATTATCATTTCAATGTTACATGCTTACCACATGTCTGCAGCACCAAACATCATAGCAGACTGAAATAAACATACAATGGGATTATCAGGAAGACGAGGATCGCTGATGACGAAATTCTTCTCTATGCGCTCAAGAGTGGTGGCTAGATCAATCCCTTGGCGTATATCCTTTTCTCTTTCTAAACGGTCCCAACTTTCCCTCGGCTCTATAACTTCTGTGCTCAACATCAGCTCTTCAGGCTCCACACTAGGAGCGTCTTCATGCTTTTTATTCGAGCTAAGTAATTTGCTCTTTGACCTGTAAATTGCATGAGGACTGATCAACATAACATTCAGGGTATACATGTTACAGCTTCAGAATTAACTCACTAACCCATGTCAGTGGTTACACTTTTGTGAGCAAGAGACATGCCTTTAAGGATATGATGCTGAAAAAGACTCACCTCGCTGGAGTAGAAACACGTCCAGGTGTACTGGCTGACTTTGAAGCCTCGTCTGATTGAATAGCTTGTCTACCAGGCGTAGTAGCACTATCTGGCTTAACCATAACATCATTGCTCACGGAGTCGCGCACTTGAGACTTGCGGTGTCTTATTGTTTGCACGACCTCTGTCATGGAATCCAAAGCTTTCTCCTTCTGGCGAGCTGATACCAACATCAAGAAACAGGACATATTAGAATTTTGTAGATCACCCCAAGTTTTTTTTTGGCTAAACTATATCATTGTTATCACACAAGTGATTGTTAATAGAGATGCAGGGAAGGAGAAACCATCATATCGGATAAGGGATTTGGAGAGTCCATTAGGCCTCAATGCTCTATCGTTTACACCTTCTGTGTATTTGCTTACTTCAACCTGCATCCTGCCAAACAAACAAACAAACAATGCAAAAGAACTGTGAACATGAATGATAGATAGAGGAGACAGTCGTTTAAATAAGTAACAAACAAGGAGGTACCCAATGAACTTGATGGTGTTGCCTTGGTCGTCCTTTATAGGAGTGATTGTGAGAAGGTTCCAGAAGGGAGTTCCGTCCTTTTTGTAGTTTAAGATCCTTCCACAGTAACTGTTTCCATTCTTGACACAATCTCTGATTTTAGCAACCTCTTTCTGGTCTGTGTCCGGCCCTTGGAGAAACCGGCTGGCATGGGGTTTAAAAGAGATATATTATGCTAACTAGCAACCGTGGATGAAACTTGAAAAAAAAAAGATATGAGAAGAGACGTACCAGTTTCTTCCAACAATTTCTTTGGAAGTATAACCGGTCATAGTGAAGAATCCACTGCTGGCATACACTATGGGACAGTGTGGCTGTGTGGCGTCAGAGACAACAAAGGTCTGCTGCAAGGTGGATAAAGCGGTTTTGAGCTCCTGTGATACTCTAGGGAAGGCTCCAGATTCAGAAGATGTTGATTCTTCGGAAGACCTCCTAGACATCCTGCTTCGTTCCACTTCGGTAGACAGCTTGAAGCTGATGCCATCTTCTCCTGAGTTCGGCTTAACAGCTGATAATCCCCACTCAGCAGTTCTCTCTGTTATCTTTGCAGAGTCTTGAAACTCCATCCACTTACTGCTGCTGCTGCCTTTGCCGTTGCCATCTTGAGGCTTTGATGAAGAAGATCCACTCAATGGGTTGAAGACCTCAAGGGACCTGCGTTCACTTAATGGCTCCGAGCCGGTCAAGGGAGAAGGAGGGGCTCTTGGCTTCTCCATATCGTTTCTTTAGAGTAATGAATTGGCTGCAAAATCAGGACCAGACAGGTTTTAAACAAGAGTTAGATAGATGGATGGGACAATCACACCTGCAGGTTCCGGGAACAGTTAATAAATGCTACCAAAGTGCTCAAGAAACACGTTAAAGAAGATGAAGTTGGTAATAAAATAAACAAAAAGAATTACCAGACCGTGTAGCTTTATGAGCTGCAGCTCATGGATACATTAGTAAATGGCTTTAAAAGGGACAAAGAAACTCACAACTGTACTGAACCTATGGTATGTTTTTTCAAAAAAAAAAATCATGTTTTTGAGGCTGCAAATGAGAGATGATGCGGAAGCCTGGGAGGATAGATGTATCGCTATCTTTATTCAAAAACTCACATCACATGGACCCAATTTCTCATATAAAGGACCACACACACTCTGTTTCACCTAATACGTGCACTCATATTCAACATTTCCTCTTACTTGTATTTTTTCTTCATCATCACAAGTTTTATTACATCTGTGTTTCATTACAGTTACTGTTTTTTTTTTGACAAACAAGAACTCCGACAATAACAGAAGTGAAAATGTTAGTAACTAGTAAGTAACTTACGAGTGTTGTAGTAGCACACGCGCCATCTGATACGAACACGTTTTTAGAAAACGACTGTATCTTCTCACCGAGATGCTTTCGCAGAGGACGAAACAAGGATTTGTCTTTCGTTTATTCATCGTCTTGTCTGTTTCAAAATAATGCTGAAGAAATTAATAAACGGGGGACCCCTCAACAAGAAACATCATGCCTCATCTTTTCCCTCTGAAAGCCCATTAAAGCCTTCAATAATGGGCCTTATTAATGAATTTTCTTGTTGCAGATGACATAGAGAGTAATGATACAACAGCTACTGACGCTGTAGGTTCATACCACTCAGTAGATATTGTTACTACTGACATAAATGTGGATGCTTGCAGCAAGCAACGAGCGCAATAGCGCGTTTGACACTTTGAACATGTTGTGGATGAAGAAAAGGCAGGGAAAGAACCGTACCGTTGGAAGTTTGTAGCAAGTTAGCAGGAGGTTCTTCATGGCTTTAGAGGGCATCATGGACTCAGCTAGTCAAGCCACGAGAATGCTTCATACAGTGGAGATGGACTACAAGTGAACAACAGTGGAGATGGGCAGTTCTCCAACTCTAACCAGGTGAAAGTGGAATGAAACAAAGGGATTACTCAAGTGTAGCGTCAATGGTTTTGAGGCTACGGTAGTCCATGTAGATAGTACCCATTTGGGAAGTTTAGAAGAGACACTGTTAGTGAAGGAGGTAGAATGGGTGTGAAGAAACCAATACTAAGAAGGCATGAGTGAGCCCAATAATAGAGAGTGAATAATAAGTTGGACTGTACTAGCTTAGAGACTCTTCAAATTATGTATTCCTCTGTTGTTTCTCTGCTTGATGATACTCTGTTTCTTAATATAAACTATTGACAGTATACTATTGAAGCATTTTCCCATTAGGTAAAAGACTAAATACTGTAAATGATGAACAGAAACTTCCACAATCAACGGAGATGTGTTGGTAAACAGATGTAGCATGAATACAAAAAAGAAGAACTGCTAAGATGTAATACTATGTCTAGCCACGTTCTCGACATGGCTGTTTTGAAATGGAAAGAAGAAGACAATGAACAACCAACCACTATCGATCTTTGAGTTCCTGCTCGAACTGGGAGAGTTTCAGGCGTATAGGCTCTAAGAACTGCTTCATATCCAACCTAATCTGCTGCTTAAGTTGCTGGGAAAGCTCTTTGTCATCGCTAAGCTTCACATCCACCTGCTCATAACACAAAGTGCATACATGTATCACCATTCAAATATCCTAACACTCTTCCCTAATCATATATGAAAGTCTCTGCGCATTAAACGTTACCTCAAGATCGTCAAGCTCGCCAAATGAGAACTCAGCAACGTCGAGACTCCCCTTCACTTTCTTCGTATCCTCTTCAAATGACCACTCTCCTGAGTAAATCACCAATCAGGTATGCAAAAACAAGATGTAATTCACATGAGCAAAGAAAAACTGTACCAATTACAAAACTCAGATGCAGTAGTACATGTTAATCGAAAGACTATCAACAGTAGAATGGTGAATGAGTGGTTACCCTCGACTTTAAGGGAAAGCTCGTAAGTATAGCCAACTCTTTTCTTGTTCCGAACTGTCACCAAGAAAGCCTAGAGGAGGAATAAGGGATCATCATCATTAGTTCCAGAACAAAAGTAGAGGATAACACGAAGATGAAAACTTACATCTCCAACACATCTGTTAACATCAATAATCTCAGCTTTACCAGAAGAAAACTGCAAAGAACCCACTGAACCCAGCAGCTCCTGCGAGCAAGATTCAATTTCAAGAACCAAAGATTAATACTTTTTTGCCATATAACGCACAAAAGAACAGTGAAAGGAGAAACCTTTAATCGATCAGTGGCCCATTTAGTGAGATTTTTTTCTTCCCAAGTGCCAGCCTGTGGAAACAAGAGAAGAGATGTAAGAAAGAATGGTAATAGAGAAGAATGTTGAGCGATGAAAAAGGAATAATACCTGGTTCCAGAGGGAGCCGAGGGAAGGAGCAGTGGGAGCGACGAC
Source organism: Brassica carinata (assembly GCA_016771965.1). Lineage (NCBI taxonomy): Eukaryota > Viridiplantae > Streptophyta > Magnoliopsida > Brassicales > Brassicaceae > Brassica > Brassica carinata. Next base: position 61,739,373 of record CM028687.1, on the reverse strand, counting down.
GGCGTTGTGGGAGAGCTTCTGGGGAAGAGGAGGAGGAGCTGCGTCTGGTGTCGCTTCTCTCACCCAATACCTGTACGATGATCCCTCTTTCTTCTTCTCCTCCTCCCCCTCTCGCTCCATCCTGCTTTCACTTTACTCTTCTCTCTCTAGGGTTCCTCCGATGTCTCGGGAACTTTCGAGCCTCTCCTCTCAGATCCAATCGTTCAGACCATTCTTTTTGTTACTAGATTTTATACTCGCGCTAGTGTGTATTAATAATTTATAGTTTAATTTTATAATAACTTTAAACTAATTATTTAATTGATTTATATAATTTTACTATCTCAAATAAGATCTGTTTTTTTTTCCTCAAAAGATTACTATATTAAGGCATAACAGCCAGAGGTCTGTTTATTTCATTATTTTTCTTTATTTATTAATATACCGTCTTATTAGCTATCTAGTTATTTGTATTTATAAATGTAATAGTTATGTTTATAAACATATTCATAATTTTGGGAAAAAATAATTTGTAGTTTAAAATATTATTTAAATTACTTGATGCATGTAAATTGTTAATACATTATAATATTTTATCGTACAGTTTACATATTTTATTTCAATACATAAATGATTGAACTATCGCATAATATCTAATTTTACTTTATAATAAAAAAACTTTAAAATTAATGTGTGATAGTTATATATATAATATTTTTTCACCAAAATCGTAAAATCGTATTTTCCACCAAAACCATAAAATCATGTTTTCACGCCAAAATCACAAAATCGCATTTTCTCGTCAAAACCATAAAATTATGTTTTCCCACCAAAAGCGCAAAATCGTGTTTTTCCGCCAAAATCGTGAAATCGCGTTTTTCCGCCGAAACCACAAAATCACGTTTTCTCCCTAAAACCGCAAAATTGCATTTTTCCGCCAAAACAGCAAAATTGTGTATTTATACCAAAATCGTAAAATCGTTTTCCCGCCAAAACCGTAAATATCACGTTTTCCAGCCGAAACCGTAAAATCATGTTTTCCGCCAAACCTGCAAAATCACGTTTTTCTGCCAAAACCGTGAAATTATGCTTTCCTGTCAAAACCGTGAAATCATGTTTCTTCGCCAAAACCGTAAAATCGCATTTTCCCGCCAACAAAATCATGTATAAACCTAATGTATGCTTTTGGATTCTACAAAACATAATGAATTCATGTTAAATATGAATGTTTATATGTCAAGCTTGATTTTTTTAATTGGGCCCAGCAGAAAACTCATTTGGAACAATCCATTTTGGGTTTAGACAATTTAGACTCGGTATAATTTGGACTTTAACAAATAATGTCCAATAAACTAATTTATTTATTTAGACATAGACAGTCTATTTGGCATCTCTACTTATCACACGGACTGACCTCCCATAAACTCAAATGTGTGACCTTAACATTTTTTAACTCTTCTAGTTGCTAAGTCGGTTTTTTCCCGAAACTTAGATTAGCATTTAGAGAGAGAATGTGACACTTTTAAAAGGAGGTCTAAAAGCTTTAAAAATGTTTGTATTATAACTACAAGATATAAAAGTACTAAGGCCAGAGACGAATCTGACTTTAACTATAATAGGAGCACAAACTAAAAGAAAATAAATTACAGGGAGCACTAAATAAACTTTTCATAATTATTTAACTAATTCATGTAATTTTACTTACAAAATTATGGAAAAAAAATTAATGGGTGTATGTGCACCCAATGGTCCTTCACTAACTTTGCCTTTGATAAGGCCACACGTTCGGGTTTAGAAGAAATCAGCCCGTGACATCCTAATTTATTTTATTTGGTTCAGTTAGTTTCCCTAAAATTCGTTGTGAAACTCAAAATTGAAAACATTGGGCCCGGGTTGAGCCTGCATTATAGGTGCTTTATTGGTCAAAACTGAAAAAGTTAAGACTTAGGTTGAGCTTGCTGTAATAGTTATAATTTCTAATGCTCTGAATTGAATATCAAATGATAATCCAAAAATAAGTGTGTTTTTTTCATTTTTTTGTGGTCAAAATAACTATGTAAGTATGTTTATAATTAATATAAACATTATCGGTTATATCACTTTTTAAGTAACAAAGATTTTATTTTTGGTAGTGAATAGTTTGTTGACAAAAAAAAAAGTAATGAATACTTTAACAACCTGTCATACATTTATATGGTCTAAAATACAGTCATATATATATATTTCTTTTATTGATTCAAAAATAAAATATCATTATATTTAGAAAACTATATCTTTATTTAGAAAAAAATATTCATTTAGAGAATGATGACTATAAATTTATTTACTAACACATAAAACATGTTTGAAAATGCTAATATTAGAAATGGAAATATTAAAAAATTGAACATATTGTTACCAAAAAAAAAAGATTTGAACATATCAGTTATTCAAAATGGTTAACATTTTAACAACCTTTCATACATGCATACTGCCCATAATACATTCATAGCATTTTTTTGTTGGCAAAATGATATACTACCATATTTAGAAAATAATCCGTCTATATCCTAAACAAACATTTTATATTAAAAATGACGAATAAAATCTTAAGAAATTTAAAATATCAGAAAATGAATAATATTTTGACCAAAAATATTGGTAAATGATGAATAAAACTTATTTTATTTTCTAACACATGTAGTATATTTAAAATGCTTGTGTTAAGAAATTTTAAATATACATATTAATTTTTTCAGAGGTAAGAAATGTATGTAATACATACATGCATTAGATACTACATATGTACATAACTTTGTATGTAGAATCTCTCTAAGCACAATAATTGTCTTCTATTATAAAAATATTGTTTCATACTCTTATAAAATATAAATTATAGAAAATGATGCTAATCAAAATTTAACATGAACCTGAAAAATGTTGGCCATTGAGATACTTCACATAGACGTTATGCTGTTTTTAATTTTCACTAAACTAAAATTATATTTGTAGTGAAAATTTTGAAATATAAAATTTCGGACAAAATTCAAAACATTCATAATGATCTATGGTACGTAATCATGTGGACTGTTATTTACTACTTCAGATTATATATCTGCTGATGATGTTTTCATGAGATGTTACATGAAAAACTAAAAGTTTTATTCAAAAATATATATTAAAAGTTTTGTTTAAAAATGAACTTAAAGTTTGATTATTTAAATATGTTATTTATGCCTGTAAATTAATTAAAGATAAATTTCACTTTTCACTTCTTCATCAAATAACAATCACAAATTATAGACATAACATACAATTAGAAAATAATAGTAAGCATGAATAATATAATTTTAATATATTCATTTTGACATATATATACACACACATGCAAATAAAATTTTAACATCTCATATTCAAACATACATTTTTAAGTAACTATGTATACAAAAATTAAACCATATAAGAAATAAATAATTACTACAAAATTACTAAATATTCAATATATTTTTATTATGATTCAAAATAAAAAAAAATTTACGCATTAAATTAATTAGAAAAATTAAACATGTTTTCTTTGTTTAATTAATAAACCAGATTTTTCAATAAGTTTCTAAAGTTTTTTATTTTAAATATTATATATTTACTGATTTTAGTTACAAACTGTTTTAAATATAAATTAGTCTAGTATTATATTATATTTATGATACGAAGATCATATTCGGTATTGTTTGACTACGTAAAAACAGTAAAATTATATTACTTACCTAAAAATTTATTCAAATTAATATTGAACTATGTCGGTAGATGAAAATAATGACACATTTCATTATTTTATAATGAAGGCATTATATATAATGATCTCTTCAGAAGCACTTCTATGTTACAATTATAAATCTAAACTAAAACATAAAAAGATTATCATCGTCAAGATCAAGGGTAAGGTAAAGCTTATTTTTATTACTTTTCAAATAATTTAGTGAAATTTCTTTTTTCTTAAATATTTTGGAAAAAGTTTGTTACAAAGTTAACTTTCACTAAATTTTCTTAAAAATATGTTTTTCATAGAAGTTATTCAAAGGCACTGAACTTATGTCTCTACAAATCAAGAAGGTGTTCAACCAATATACAAATTTTAGCATCTCATTTTCTTTGTATAACACCAAATCTTTTCCATGCTTTTAAAACAGATAGATTTCATAAATTTCATAATTAATTTTGATTAATTACATGCATCTACTTATTTATTTTAAAATAAAAATTGTCATAAAAGTTATCGTCGTTTTGTTTTGAAATGTATATATTTCAGTACAATTCATTTCATTTTATTTTAACTATGTATTGGATTTGATGATTTTTACATAATAACTACAAAAGTTAAGTTGAATATTGTTTGTTAGTTTGAATGTTATTTCTTAAAATCCACAGTTCGAAACAATTTTATATAATTATCGTATAATTGGTTTTTAAGTTTATAAGAAAACATGAAAATTATTGTCATTACTTAAAAACTATAATTGAATTCATTAAATTTTATTGTTAGTTTTGGATTATTTACATCAAACAAGATGAATTTATTTTTATTCATATTTTCTAAAAATTAGTTATAGTTAGGCATGACATATATTTTGATCACTGAAAAACTTACATAGAGACTATAAATTTTTGTGTTCTAATTTCGTTTTCAAGATAAACATTTTTTTAAAAAAAAAATTCTAAAAAAATAAGAAGAAAATAATTTAACAATAAACAGAAATTGTATAAGATTTTATTACATTGCATTTCTTAGTATCAATACATAAATACATGTATCTATTCAATTGATTAATAGATACATGCATTTTTGTATTGATCCTAGGAAATGCAATCTAATAAAATTCATTCAAACATCCTATGTTTTTGTGAAATATAACTATTTAAAATATTATAATAGTATTACCAAATGTTATAACCTGAAAATTCTTTTAAAAATAAATGTACATGTATTTTAGTTATCTACTTGAATTCTAATTAAATTTACAAAATACTATTGAAAACCAAATCTTATAAATTGTGCCAAATATTTGCAATGATTTGTTTTAAAATAACCATAACATTTTGCAAATACAGTTTATGACCCTAACAGAAAATAATAAAAATTAAAATTAAATAAAAAAGTAAAAGTAGAAAAATAAAAAATATAATAAAAATAGAGAAATTAAAAAATTAAAAATTAAAAAGTTTATATGAACTTATTAAATAAATTTATAATAAAATAAAACAAATAAATAATATTTTTTAATTATAACTAATGAAACAAAGAAAAATATATTATTTTAAGTTGAGAATATTTTTCCGACTTATAATTAGTTAAAAAATAAAAATATTAATCATAGTCAATAAAAGTATTAATCACATCTTTATCGACTGGTGATATTTTTCTTTTTTTACTGGTCATAAATCTAAAAGATATTCTTTACTTAAAATGACAAATTTTGCATACCCCTCCATTACTATATAAGACACACACATCCCCTGAACTCAAAACACAACACACTATACAAAGTAAAAACACAACAAACACCATGACAAGAAAGAAGGTGCAACTTGCTTTCATCGTCAACAATTTTCATCACAACAAACACCATGACAAGAAAGAAGGTGCAACTTGCTTTCATCGTCAACAATTTTCATCGTCAACAATTTTCATCGTCAACAATTTTCATCGTCAACAATTTTCATCGTCAACAATTTTCATCGTCAACAATTTTCATCGTCAACAATTTTCATCGTCAACAATTTTCATCGTCAACAATTTTCATCGTCAACAATTTTCATCGTCAACAATTTTCATCGTCAACAATTTTCATCGTCAACAATTTTCATCGTCAACAATTTTCATCGTCAACAATTTTCATCGTCAACAATTTTCATCGTCAACAAACACCATGACAAGAAAGAAGGTGCAACTTGCTTTCATCGTCAACAAACACCATGACAAGAAAGAAGGTGCAACTTGCTTTCATCGTCAACAATTTTCATCGTCAACAAACACCATTGACGCCTCAATGACTTATATCCTCAACTTTTATTTTTAAAATTAATTCTTATTTTGTATTTATTTGAATGTTAAATGTCAAAAATATTATATATATATATATATATATATATATATATATGAGTCAATTCCATTTGATTGTTTATTAAGTAGTATGTCTTTTGATACTGAATTTCATTTTGTATTCAAATAATCAATTTTGGAAATTGTAACATTTTTAAAAATAGTAAACTAATATTATGATATATATATATATGAGTCAATTCCATTTGATTGTTTATTAAGTAGTATGTCTTTTGATACTGAATTTCATTTTGTATTCAAATAATCAATTTTGGAAATTGTAACATTTTTAAAAATAAATGTACATGTATTTTAGTTATCTACTTGAATTCTAATTAAATTTACAAAATACTATTGAAAACCAAATCTTATAAATTGTGCCAAATATTTGCAATGATTTGTTTTAAAATAACCATAACATTTTGCAAATACAGTTTATGACCCTAACAGAAAATAATAAAAATTAAAATTAAATAAAAAGTAAAAGTAGAAAAATAAAAATATTAATCATAGTCAATAAAAGTATTAATCACATCTTTATCGACTGGTGATATTTTTCTTTTTTACTGGTCATAAATCTAAAAGATATTCTTTACTTAAAATGACAAATTTTGCATACCCTCCATTACTATATAAGACACACACATCCCCTGAACTCAAAACACAACACACTATACAAAGTAAAAACACAACAAACACCATGACAAGAAAGAAGGTGCAACTTGCTTTCATCACAACAATTTTCATCGTCAACAATTTTCATCGTCAACAATTTTCATCGTCAACAAACACCATGACAAGAAAGAAGGTGCAACTTGCTTTCATCACAACAATTTTCATCGTCAACAATTTTCATCGTCAACAATTTTCATCGTCAACAATTTTCATCGTCAACAATTTTCATCGTCAACAAACACCATTGACGCCTCAATGACTTATATCCTCAACTTTTATTTTTAAAATTAATTCTTATTTTGTATTTATTTGAATGTTAAATGTCAAAAATATTATATATATATATTGATAGGTTGCTTATAATCCTATGTGTATATTCTCAATGAATTTTTAGCCTCAGTTTTTATATAGTAAATAAAATGTTGATTTAGCATATTTTTGGTGTTTTCAAAATATTATGGGAACATTGTCAATTATTTATACCACCAACTTATAAATAGTATATGTTATTTGTGAATATTTTCACTACCATATAGCCTAAAACTTGAAAATCATGAGTTAAATTTATTTAATTATAATTTTTAAAGTCCTGCATTTTTAAATTAATTATTTTTGTATTTATTTGAATGTTAAATGTCAAAATATTATATATATATATATATATATATATATATATGAGTCAATTCCATTTGATTGTTTATTAAGTAGTATGTCTTTTGATACTGAATTTCATTTTGTATTCAAATAATCAATTTTGGAAATTGTAACATTTTTTAAAAAATAGTAAACTAATATTATGATATATATATATATGAGTCAATTCCATTTGATTGTTTATTAAGTAGTATGTCTTTTGATACTGAATTTCATTTTGTATTCAAATAATCAATTTTGGAAATTGTAACATTTTTTAAAAAATAGTAAACTAATATTATGATATATATATATATATATATATATATATGAGTCAATTCCATTTGATTGTTTATTAAGTAGTATGTCTTTTGATACTGAATTTCATTTTGTATTCAAATAATCAATTTTGGAAATTGTAACATTTTTTAAAAAATAGTAAACTAATATTATGATATATATATATATATGAGTCAATTCCATTTGATTGTTTATTAAGTAGTATGTCTTTTGATACTGAATTTCATTTTGTATTCAAATAATCAATTTTGGAAATTGTAACATTTTTTAAAAAAAATTCTAAAAAATAAGAAGAAAATAATTTAACAATAAACAGAAATTGTATAAGATTTTATTACATTGCATTTCTTAGTATCAATACATAAATACATGTATCTATTCAATTGATTAATAGATACATGCATTTTGTATTGATCCTAGAAATGCAATCTAATAAAATTCATTCAAACATCCTATGTTTTTGTGAAATATAACTATTTAAAATATTATAATAGTATTACCAAATGTTATAACCTGAAAATTCTTTTAAAAATAAATGTACATGTATTTTAGTTATCTACTTGAATTCTAATTAAATTTACAAAATACTATTGAAAACCAAATCTTATAAATTGTGCCAAATATTTGCAATGATTTGTTTTAAAATAACAAATCATAATAATAAAATTTTAAAATTATAGGAAATATTTTTAAAAGTTTTATAATATAAATTAAAATATCAGACGATACATTTTAAAATTTATATGATTTCAATTAAAAAAATTATTGAATATTTTAGTTTTATTTTTATTTTTATTTTTAAGAAAATTTTCATATTAGTGCTGGTTGAACCGCTTTTGATATAAGAGGTTCAAGTTTGAATCGATTTGAATTTCGTGATTGTTAAACGCCGAATCGCTATAAACCAGCTACGTTTGCGTGGTAGCGGGAAACCATCCGCCGTTAGGGTCTAACGGTTTTCCGCTACCACCGCAACGCGCACTTTCTGGGTTATGCTAGCTGACAAGCCAAACAATCACGTAAAACACTACAAATCGCTAAATCGCCCGAACCTCTTAAAATCAAAAGCTAGTTCCAACTAGCTTAAGGTTATGGTGGTTGAGGGTTAATTTTTTTCTTAAAAGTAAAAAAAAAAAAACTAAAAATATTCAATAAAATTTTAAATTGAAATAATAGAAATAGTAAAATGTATACATATTATATTTTAATTTATATTATAAAAAATTTAAAACAAAAATATTTTCTATAATTTTTGAAAATTTAATATTATGATTTTATAAGTATAATTTTATATTAATTATAATATTATGATTTTAATATTTTTATAATTATATGAAATGTAAATATTGTTAATTTATTATTTAACAAATTGCTATGCTTTGTTAGTTTACCAGTCATAAAAGTTCCGCAAACGCACCAATTTCTAACCGATGTACCAGTCGTACAAATCTCTAGAAAACGTTTAAAATCGCGAACCACCGCGATTCGCAAACTTCGCACTTAATCGCAACCTTCGCGATTACACCATCAGGCCCTAATACTTTACACTGCTGTACCGCATAATTGAAACGTATCCACTACATTACCGATTATGGGGCGATTAGTTTAAACGCTAGCGTTACGCGGTAGGAGTTCATGATGTGTGGTTGCGGCTTTAAGCGCTATTAAACGCTTTGTATGGCTGGCACAATGTTTAAAAATTGTTGCGCTTATGGATATTTGTGATCGATTGATTATAAGATATTGCGGTTTAATAATAAATTATCAATATTAATATATTATAACATTATAAAAATATAAAAACTATGGTAATAAAATATAATAATTATCAATATAATATGATTAATAAAATATTATGCTTACTTATTTATTTTTAAAATAAAATTGTCATAAAAGTTATCGTCGTTTTGTTTTGAAATGTATATATTTCAGTACAATTCATTTCATTTTATTTTAACTATGTATTGGATTTGATGATTTTTACATAATAACTACAAAAGTTAAGTTGAATATTGTTTGTTAGTTTGAATGTTATTTCTTAAAATCCACAGTTCAAACAATTTTATATAATTATCGATAATTGGTTTTAAGTTTATAAGAAAACATGAAAATTATTGTCATTACTTAAAAACTATAATTGAATTCATTAAATTTTATTGTTAGTTTTGGATTATTTACATCAAACAAGATGAATTTATTTTTATTCATATTTTCTAAAAATTAGTTATAGTTAGGCATGACATATATTTTGATCACTGAAAAACTTACATAGAGACTATAAATTTTTGTGTTCTAATTTCGTTTTCAAGATAAACATTTTTTAAAAAAAATTCTAAAAAATAAGAAGAAAATAATTTAACAATAAACAGAAATTGTATAAGATTTTATTACATTGCATTTCTAGTATCAATACATAAATACATGTATCTATTCAATTGATTAATAGATACATGCATTTTGTATTGATCCTAGGAAATGCAATCTAATAAAATTCATTCAAACATCCTATGTTTTTGTGAAATATAACTATTTAAAATATTATAATAGTATTACCAAATGTTATAACCTGAAAATTCTTTTAAAAATAAATGTACATGTATTTTAGTTATCTACTTGAATTCTAATTAAATTTACAAAATACTATTGAAAACCAAATCTTATAAATTGTGCCAAATATTTGCAATGATTTGTTTTAAAATAACCATAACATTTTGCAAATACAGTTTATGACCCTAACAGAAAATAATAAAAATTAAAATTAAATAAAAAGTAAAAGTAGAAAAATAAAAAATATAATAAAAATAGAGAAATTAAAAATTAAAATTAAAAAGTTTATATGAACTTATTAAATAAATTTATAATAAAATAAAACAAATAAATAATATTTTTTAATTATAACTAATGAAACAAAGAAAAATATATTATTTTAAGTTGAGAATATTTTTCCGACTTATAATTAGTTAAAAAATAAAAATATTAATCATAGTCAATAAAAGTATTAATCACATCTTTATCGACTGGTGATATTTTTCTTTTTTTACTGGTCATAAATCTAAAAGATATTCTTTACTTAAAATGACAAATTTTGCATACCCCTCCATTACTATATAAGACACACACATCCCCTGAACTCAAAACACAACACACTATACAAAGTAAAAAAAACACAACAAACACCATGACAAGAAAGAAGGTGCAACTTGCTTTCATCGTCAACAATTTTCATCGTCAACAAACACCATTGACGCTCTCAATGACTTATATCCTCAACTTTTATTTTTTAAAATTAATTCTTATTTTGTATTTATTTGAATGTTAAATGTCAAAAATATTATATATATATATATATTAAGTGAATTTATTTTATACTGTTTTACTTTTATTAACTTAATTTGTTTGATATTGGTTTCTATTTTATTTTTAATTGAAAATTGTTTTGGAAATATTTTAAATAATGATTTGTCATAATATAATTGGTTGTTTTAAATCATGTGTGGACACCTTCAGTACTTATAGCCTCAAATTTCTCTTATAACATCGCCTGAAATTTTATATAATATAGATTTATGTTAAATTTCCAAATAATTTGTATATATATATATATGAGTCAATTCCATTTGATTGTTTATTAAGTAGTATGTCTTTTTGATACTGAATTTCATTTTGTATTCAAATAATCAATTTTGGAAATTGTAACATTTTTAAAAAATAGTAAACTAATATTATGATATATATATATATATATTGATAGGTTGCTTATAATCCTATGTGTATATTCTCAATGAATTTTTAGCCTCAGTTTTTATATAGTAAATAAAATGTTGATTTAGCATATTTTTGGTGTTTTCAAAATATTATGGGAACATTGTCAATTATTTATACCACCAACTTATAAATAGTATATGTTATTTGTGAATATTTTCACTACCATATAGCCTAAAACTTGAAAATCATGAGTTAAATTTATTTAATTATAATTTTTAAAGTCCTGCATTTTTTAAATTAATTATTTTTTGTATTTATATGTTTGTTTTAAATTTTAAAAAATATTTTATAGATTAAGTTAACTTATTTATAATGTTTTACTTTCATAAATTTACCTTATTTGATATTGATTTATGCTTTATTTTGAAATAAATATTTTTGGTCATATTGACATTTTTATAAATAACAAATTCAAAATTTTATTTGTCATGTTTTGATTGATCGTTTTAAAAATAACAAATCATAATAATAAAATTTTAAAAATTATAGGAAATATTTTTTAAAAAGTTTTATAATATAAATTAAAATATCGTACGTATACATTTTAAAATTTATATGATTTCAATTAAAAAAAATTATTGAATATTTTTAGTTTTATTTTTATTTTTATTTTTTTAAGAAAAAAAATTTACCCTCCCGCAACCGCAAACGCTAGCTGGAACCAGCTTTTGATATTAAGAGGTTCAGAGCAGTTTGAATCGATTTGGAGCATTTTCTGTGATTGTTTCAAAACGCCAGCAACCGCTACAAACCGCAAAAGCTACGTTTGCAGGTGGTAGCGGGGAAACCAGTCAAGCCGTTAGGGTCTAACTGGTTTTCCTGCTACCACCTGCAAACGCAGCTTTTGCGGTTGCTAGCGGTTGACAGCGTTTCGAAACAATCACAGAAAACACTACAAATCGCTTTAAATCGCTCCGAACCTCTTAAAATCAAAAGCTAGTTCCAGCTAGCGTTCTTGATAATTGAGAGGGTTAATTTTTTTCTTAAAAAGTAAAAAAACTAAAAATATTCAATAAAATTTTAAATTGAAATAATAGAAATAGTAAAATGTATACATATTATATTTTAATTTATATTATAAAAAATTTAAAACAAAAATATTTTCTATAATTTTTGAAAATTTAATATTATGATTTTATAAGTATAATTTTTATATTAATTATAATATTATGATTTTTAATATTTTTATAATTATATGAAATGTAAATATTGTTAATTTATTATTTAACAGCTGTTGCGTTTGTTAGTTTACCAGTCATAAAAGTTCCGCAAACGCACCAATTTCTAACCGATGTACCAGTCGTACAAATCTCTAGAAAACGTTTAAAATCGCAACCACCCGCATTCGCAAACTCTCGCAGCCGCAATCGCAACCTCTGCGATTACACCAGTCAGGCCCTAATACTTTACACTGCTGTACCGCATAATTGAAACGTATCCACTACATTACTGATTATGGGGCCGACTAGTTTAAACGCAGCGGTTACGGTTAGGGTGCGGGAGTTTGCGGATGCAGGTGGTTGCGGTTTTAAGCGTTATTAAACGTTTTGTATGGCTGGCACAATGTTTAAAAATTGTTGCGTTTGCGGGATATTTGTGACTGATTGATTATAAGATATTGCAGCGGTTTAATAATAAATTATCAATATTAATATATTATAACATTATAAAAATATAAAAAACTATGGTAATAAAATATAATAATTATCAATATAATATGATTAATAAAAATATTATGCTTATTTATTTATTTTTAATAAATAAATAAAAATAAATATTACTGACGGTGGCAGTGGTTTGTCAAAGGGCAAGCTCGATCGGAGCGAACTGGGGCACGCAGGCGTCGCACCCTCTTCCACCGGACACAGTGGTGCGGATGCTGAGAGAAAATGGTATTCAGAAAGTGAAGCTCTTCGACGCCGAATACGACACTCTCAGGTCTCTTGGTAAATCCGGGATCGAAGTTATGGTCGGTATCCCCAATGACATGCTGTCCACTCTGGCCTCAAGCCTCAAAGCCGCTGAGAAAAGGATTGCTAAAAATGTTTCCACTCACATCTCAACAAACAACGTCAACATCAGGTCCTTTCCTTCTTTATCCAACTTTCCTTTAAGGGCAAGTAATTAGTAATTGAAATTAGGGACTTGAGAGACAGTGAAGTAGGTTTGTCCGTAGACATGGCTGATGAATTGAATTGTACTCTTATTACGAGGGTCCTGCGATATATAAAATCTACACACAGATGGTCATGAGATTTTGAAAAGCTATAAACAATTTAGTAAGAGTTTTTATATAATTTTTTTTTTTTTTGCAAAATTTCGAATTTCTATAAGTGTAAATTTTTAATAAAATTTTGAAGACCATATTGCACATGTCAGTGCTTCACCAGCCTATACTCATGACCGGCACTGTCTTTTTTTTTTTTTTTTTTTTGCTAAAATTTGGAACCGGCACTGTCTACACGTACATATGTCATGTCTCTACTGTATCAGACAAGACTAAAGTGAATGAGCTTCTCTGACACACAGATACGTTGCTGTTGGCAATGAACCTTTCCTATCAAGTTATAACGGGAGCTATCTTAACACCACTTTCCCTGCGCTGATAAACATCCAAACCGCGTTAACAAAAGCGGATCTTCAGAACCAAGTGAAAGTCACTTGTCCCCTAAACGCCGATGTCTATGAGACCTCCACCAAACTCCCTTCTGGAGGCGACTTCAGAGCCAACATCCGTGATCTCATGATCACAATCGTCAAGTTCTTGAGCGACAACGACAGCCCCTTCACCGTGAACATCTATCCTTTCATCAGTCTCTACAACGACGCCAGTTTCCCGGTGGATTACGCCTTCTTCGATGGCATCTCGAAGCCCGTGAGCGATGGTGGGACTCTCTACAACAACATGTTCGACGCGACACTGGGGGATATTCTCTTTTGATGGCTTACGGCTTAACCAACTAAGCCTAGAAGACCAAGACAGTGGGGAACTAAAGCTGGGGAAAGGTAGGTATGAAAATGTTAGAATGGTACCTGCGATGCCATGCTCAAATCAGAGCTCTTCTCCACTAGGTCGTCTAGCTTCACCCCACGGGCTAGAACGCTATCAATGGTTTTATGCTGTAATAAAAGAACAAATATACTTTAGAACGAGTAAGGCGGTAATCTTCATAGCTCCGGTGAGGTTGCGTGAGATGGAAGCGAGGAGGAGGAGGAGAAGAGGCGTTGGGAGCTGGAAAAAAAAAATTAACTCCGGTGGTAAAAGGTAAAGAAAATGTCTGAGGTGAGGTGTCGAACCAGGGAAGGAGGAACTTAGAGCATCTGTATCGGGGTCCCTTAGGCCCGTCCCGTTCGATTTATTGGGTCGAAAATAAATGGAAACGAAATTAAAAGAAGTGGGACGGGCCTAATCTAAGGGATTTTCGGCCTCGTCCTTTAGGAGACGTGGCATGACGGGAGTGGACGATGGAATCGACGATTTGCTCGGTGGTTTCGGGACTTTCGCAATCTGAAACGAGATCAAAAAAAGTAGCCCATTTCAGGTACTATGAACGATCTTAATATTCTCGATCGATCCCCCGTTTTTGATGACATTATTAATGGAATAGCGCCACAAGTTAACTTCTATGTTAATGGTAATCCATACCATTTGGCATATTATCTTACGGATGGTATTTATCCGAAATGGGCTACTTTTATACAATCAATCCGACTACCACAAGGTCACAAGCATTCATTATTTGCTCAAACCCAAGAAGCTGTGCGCAAAGATGTCGAGCGTGCCTTCGGAGTCTTACAAGCTAGGTTTGCCGTTGTTAGAAATCCATCTAATATATGGGACAAAGAAAAAATAGGAAAAATTATGAGAGCATGTATCATACTCCATAATATGATTGTCGAAGATGGACGATCATCAAGAACAGATGAGAACGTTGAAGAAGAATTTGAAGAAGGAGATGTGGATACATTTTCCGTCAGTATGCCTTCAACTCTCGGGAGTACAATTGAACGTCGAACGAGCGTTCGTAAAAGACAAGTCCATCAACATTTAAAAAATGATTTGATTGAAAATATATGGGCTAAATTTGGACATTTTACCCATAACATATAATTTATAAATTTCTATTTTTATTGGAATAAATGTTAGTGTCTTTATTTTATTATGATGTTGTATTTTTATTTTCAACTTTGTAATGTTCTTAAGATTTTAATTTCAATGTTAAACTTCTCTTTTAAATGTTTTATTTGAAACTTTTATATATATGTAATTAATTATTTAAATTTAAATTAATTAAATAATCACCTAAGGGACAAGAAGATGACCCACCAATAAAGTACAACATTATAAAAGTCCTTATCTTAAGTCCCTTAACCCAAAATACTAATAAACATTTTTAAGGGACTTGATTGTGATCCCACCAATGTCAATGCTCTTATTAAATTCAATTTATATACCCCTCTTTTATTCGCTCCTTTTCATTAGAATCAAATGTTATATAAATCCATTTTGAGCAACATCGACTGTTAGTTTGAATCACATGCTTTTAGATTTAGGTAATAAACTCCATAAGACTTCTGAATACGTACTAAATACTGGAATATATGTGTATTCTTGAAATTTAAGAAAGTTTCGCTTAGAAAAGTATGTAAAGTTTGCATGTATAGAAAGTCCTATTTACTTATTTAGCAAGTCTTGAAGCTTGAACGTTGACAGTAATTCAACCTTGACAAAAAAAAAAGGCTGCAACTGTATATTAACAAATCAGATCTTTTATTTCCTAGACCATAAACTTTAGTTGCCAAAAAAAAAAAGACCATAAACTTTATTGCATTGACCTCAAACCATAAATTACGGGTAAAATACATTAATCAAAATCTTCGGCATAGTCACAGACGTGCCACTACAAAACTGTGGCTACACTAAAAAAAGCTATGGTTCAGCCACGATTTGGCCACGGTTTCCAATTAGGCACGGTCCAACACAGAGTGTGGCTATTCTAGCCACGTAACAGCCACGAAAGTAAAACGTGACTAGACCGACCATGCAAATGTAGATATAATGTCGTTTATCGTATAAATGAGTTATTCTACTATATAGTTTATGATTTTTTTTTGTTCAAAAGTAAAAACGAGTAACAAACTAAAAACGTCAATAGTTATTTTTATTTTAAACTTAAAATACATATTTAATATTTGTAAATCATTAAAATAGATGACTTGATATTCGACTTGGTCAAGACGAGTACTCGAACTTTCGAACTAAATGTGGATCAAGTAACAAGTAATTGTCCAAAGTCTAAAACAAATTTACTGAAGTGTTATGTATGAAATTAAAAATAGGTCTGAATATTTGGGTTTGGGAATTCTTATCAACTACTTTTTTTAATAAAAAAATCCGCATTCAATTTTCTAGATTCTAGTCGGGTTTGATTTTTATTCAAACCAATTCGGTCAAATAATAATTTGGATTCGAGAATATTTTATAACAAAGTTTAAAATTCATTTACCCTAACTCATTTTAGATTTGTTAATAATATCGAATTCGAATATTTTTCAAATCGGATCAAAGTAAAAGTAAAATTTAAATTGAATATTATGCTATTTATTTAAGTTTTGAATTACTAATATCATGTACTAATTTAGAACTTTAACTTCGTTTTTTCTGAAGTTTTTAATATTGGTAAGTTTTCAGGTTCTTGGATATCCATTCAAATTATGATCTGATTCAGATTATACACATACACGACCACTGGGCACTGTCTTGCAAAAAATCGCTCAAGAATTTGTATATATCAAATCCTGTATGAATTTAAAGTTTCTTCGATTAACGTCTAGTTTAAATCTCGGATTTTTTTAAAAAAAAGTTTAAATCTCGGATTTAGTTACAAATGTCAAGTTCTTAGAAAAACAAGAAACAGTTAAAAGTGAAAGGAGGGAGCGAAAAAAAGATAAAAATAGAGAGTAGTAAATGGGTATAAATGCGATGATACGAGCGAGTTTACTTCTTTTACCCATTAATTAATTAATTAACACTTCTTTTTTTGTTTGACCATCTTCTTCTTCGCTTCTTTTCCGTTTTGTCAAAAACATAACGACAAGGAAAACAAGCTGAAGAAGAGATTAATGTTCTTCTTCTTTTCTTTGCTGTAAGATCTCTTTCTGAAACGTATGTATTGATTCTACATTGTAAATGTATCTGACTTTGCTTTGGTCTACGTACACACATGCAGGAGATCAATCAAATAAACACACAAAAGATATGCTGAGGTTTTTCATTCTTCTCTCCATTCTCCTACACTCATGTGTCGCGGCTCCCAGGACTCCAGCTGCTACTGCTTCTGTTCCTGCTAAGAAATGGCTCACCCTTAACGGTATGTATCAATCCTTTTACATAACACGTTTCATTTTTTTTTAATTGAAAATTATATTAAAATCAAAACCCGAGAACGGGAATCGGTTTCGTTACAAGCGAATCAAACAAAATCTAAGTCATTGTATTATTTAAAACCAGCTTCGCCCACCCACTAAACCCGCACAGTCCGCTGATCCGTTTTGAAATCCCTAGAAATCGGTTGCCGTTTCACCTCCAATGATAACCGCAGGAAAGTGAGGTTCTCCTCATTTCTTTGGATGCCGGAATTCGCGTCATTTTCGGTGTAGCTAACTCCGACGATCTCATCGACACTTATAGACCGTCACCTCCATTAAGCTCAAACGCAATAGAAGAGGGATAAAGAACACTAACCGAGAAAAACGCCCAAGCCCCTGTACAATCTTCTAATGCTCTAAACCCGCCCTTGAATAAGACGGACTGAAAATCCCTTACCCTTGAACGGAAATGCAAGAAAACGGACACAGAGCAACCGCAACTTAATGAGGCCAAAAGGAAACTCCAAGACTGCAAGCATCAACGCTGCAACATTACCATAAGCAGAACTCCACCTATGGCACGGGATATGCTACAGCACCGGTTGATCCACCAAGATGTTGCAGACCCCTCAGACTACAAGGACCTGCTACAACCTCGCCAAACGCCCACTCCGAGAACCAGAGCAAGGTGAGCTTGAATGCCAAGATAAGAACCGGTGGAACGATTCATATCCAAACCAACTAAACACCAGGAGCTAAACAACCAAGAGAACACGTCGACAGTGTTCACCAGTTGACTGAGATCATGAGTCCGAATAGATTAATAGATGAGCGGAGGTCGCAACATCACAACAGATATGCCATAGACGACATCTCTGAGCCGTGCTGCTGCTACACTTCACGCATCAAACATCACGAGCCCCAACACACGCCAGCTGCTCGGACTAGACACGCCTTTGAGCTAATCGAACACTCCAAAGCACTCATGGCGAGAGAGACAGAGGCGGCTTTCCGAGACACCAAGGAGAAGACCACTGCTCAGGCTCTACACGCACCACACCAGTCAGAACCCCAAGGTAAATCGAAATCTATCATCAGAGAACCCAACCGAAGAGCTATCAAACCGCCTCCACGCGCCATCACTCTTGCAAGGGGCTTAAGGGACCCCCCGCGAAGCCCTAAAAGCCGACAACACCGAATAGAGACATCGCCATCTCCGCGTCATGACTCCACCACCCACGAAACTACACGAAGCTCGATCCTCTCATTTAATCGAAGACGAGCACGAGCTTCCCAAGGAGCAATGACAACAACAAGGCGGAGAGAGTGAGTGAAACACTGGTGTTGCAAAGAAGAAACCGAGAAGACAAGGGGAAGGAGGGCTCCTCCGGTGTCGAATTAGACGCTCACGCGCCGTTCAACCACCGGAGAGATTCAAGATCTGAAAACTTTGGCGAGAGAGATAAGGTAGAGAGAGAAATACACGTTTCATTTTTTTTTGTTTCTTGGTGGTCTAACATACGTAACTGCATGCCCAAATCACGTGACATGTTGTTTATTTGTAAAAGCTTATACATGATTTATCCTTGATCTATTTTTTCAGGACAAGAGCCTGCGGTTGTGGCCAGAGGCGGCTTCTCAGGTCTTTTCCCAGAGTCAAGCGCCTCAGCAAACGACTTGGCTATTAGCACTAGCTCCCCTGGCCTTACTATGTTGTGCAACCTTCAGATGACAAAAGACGGTGTTGGCCTCTGCTTGCCTGATATCAGACTTGACAATTCGACCACCATCTCCACGCTCTTCCCCAAAGCTCAGAAGACATACAAGGTCAACGGTCAGGACCTCAAAGGCTGGTTTGCCCTTGACTACTCTGCCGACACCATTTTCTCCAATGTCTCTCGTATGTCTTTCTCTCTTTTTCCTCCATTCAAATGCTTCCCAACAGCTTTTGATGTTTTGTATCGTTGTGCAGTGGTTCAGAACATCTTCTCTCGGCCCAGCATCTTCGATGGCCAGATGCCTATATCTGCCGTGGAGGACGTCTTAGGAACCAAGCCTCCCAAGTTCTGGTTAAGCGTTCAGGTTTCTCTCTTAATTCCTCTCTTTGAAAGTTTATTGTTGATTCATCAAATAAAACAATCAAAACATTGATTTTAAAACGTGCAGTACGACTCCTTCTACACGGAACACAAGCTGAGCGCAGCTGAGTACCTGAAAAGCTTACGATTCCGTGGCATTAACTTCATCTCATCTCCAGAGATGACCTTCTTGAAAACCATCGGGATGGACGCAGGAAGCGCCAACACAAAGCTCATATTCGAGTTCAAAGACCCCGAGGCGATTGACCCAACCACAAACAAGAAGTACAGCGAGCTTCTTCTGAACTTTTCAGCCGTCAAGGCCTTTGCATCAGGCGTTCTTGTCCCTAAAGACTACATCTGGCCACTTGACTCTGCTAATTACCTTAAGCCCGCTTCCACCTTTGTGGCTGATGCACACAAGGCTGGTCTAGAGGTCTACGCTTCTGGTTTTGCCAATGATTTGCGCACCAGCTTCAACTACAGCTATGATCCCTCCGCTGAGTATCTCCAGTTTGTGGACAATGGACAGTTCTCTGTTGATGGATTCATCACTGACTTCCCTCCAACAGCATCACAAGCCATCTGTAAGTTAACTTGCGATCCACCATTTCCTGAGATTTTGCGGGATATAGACAGTTTTAAAAAGAAAATTATAATAAACTTGGGGTCTATCTATATGTAAATTTTTCTTAAAATGTTGGAAGCTATAAACGAATGATTTACCAGCCTATGCTCAGGACCGGCCCTGTCTACCATCATCATACACATATGCACATGTCTTCTCATGCCCAATGTGTTTGTATTCTTGCAGCTTGTTTGTCTCATCAAAATGGAAATCTCCCTAAAGCAGGCCATGCGTTGGTCATAACTCACAATGGGGCAAGTGGAGATTATCCAGGCTGCACTGATCTTGCTTATCAAAAGGCGGTGGACGATGGAGCAGATGTGATAGACTGTTCTGTCCAGATGTCCAAAGATGGAATAGCTTTCTGTCATGATTCTGCAGACTTAACAGCAAGTACCACAGCCATGACCACTTTCATGTCAAGAGCCACCAGTGTTCCTGAGATCCAGCCTACCAATGGCATTTTCTCTTTTGATCTCACTTGGACAGAGATACAGTCTCTAAAACGTAAGAAAAACTGATTTATTTTCTAAAGTTATCTGAAACGATCTCATTGAGATGTTTCTGTCTTTAGCTCAAATACAAAGCCCCTTCTTAACTAGTGGAGGGTTCCAGAGAAACCCAGCAAACAAGAATGCAGGGAAGTTCATGACTCTCGTTGACTTCCTTGAGTTCAGCAAAGCAAAGGCAGTCACTGGAGTTCTTATCAACATAGAGGCAAGCCTTTTTTTAAACTCTTTTAACTTACTCAAGGAAGCTCCACTAATGTCTTGTTTTGTATTACAGAATGCTGCTTATCTAGCCTCAAAGAGAGGTCTAGGAATCGTAGATGCAGTCAAGTCCGCGGTCACCAAGTCCACACTCGACAAGCAACTAACCCAAAAGGTGTTGATTCAGTCAGATGATAGTTCTGTTCTGTCCGGTTTCGCGGCTGTTCCTCCGTACACAAGAGTCTTGACCATCGACAAGGAAATAGGAGATGCTCCAAAGCCGTCCATTGACGAGATCAAGAAGCATGCAGAAGCTGTCAATCTCAAGAGAAGTTCTCTAGTCACCACCTCAGAAAGCTTTGCCACAGGGAAGACTAACGTTGTGGAGAAAATGCACAAAGGGAATGTCTCTGTGTATGTCTCTGTGCTGAGGAACGAGTACCTCTCTATAGCGTTTGACTACTTCTCTGATCCTACGGTAGAGCTTGCCACATTCATTGCAGGGAATGGCGTTGATGGAGTCATCACAGAGTTCCCTGCCACAGCCACTAGATACTTAAGTAAGTTTATTTTTTCTTTGAATACCAGAAGGTTCTTGGTTGAATTTCACATGCTCGAAACCATATCATGTAATATTAGTTTAGTCCCAGCGGTCACTCGAATTGTGAATATCTGAGATAAATGATCCCTGGTACTTAATAAGTTTTAAACATGTACATGATCATGAAACAGCAGTGTAATATATGTATGATGCAAATGTAGGGAGTCCATGCTCAGATTTGAACAAAGAGCAGCCTTATGCCATCTTACCCGCAGAGGCTGGTGCTCTACTGTCCGTGGCAGCCAAGGAAGCACAGCCACCAGCTAGTGCCCCAAACCCGCCTCTTGACCCCAAAGATGTGATTGATCCGCCTCTGCCTCCTGTTGCAAACATTGTCTCCGCTAATGCAAGTGGAGAAGCTTCACCTGGTCATTCAGGCACCATTGCCACCACTGCTAATCTTAGCCTTTCCTTGCTCGCAATATTGGTCTTGGGAATCCTCTTTGCTTGCTGAGTAAAGACTGATCACACGGTATAACTTCATGGGTTGTGTAACATGTTCGTCCTCAGCATATTCCAAACTGACACAAGCTATTTATGTTTTCCTCGTATTAAGCACACAGTGGTTTGTTTGTTTATAGATTGAAGCTCTAAAGAAATTTTTTTTGTTGGGATATGAATGTTTGATAGTACAAAATTTTGAATTTTGATAATCGCTCATATTATATTTACAAGCCTTCTCCACCAAGCATGAGTACACAGCTAAAAGGCAAACACCAATAATCAAGTCTTTATAGGTCGTTTACATAAACAGAGTAACTAAGATTCTACAGTATTTATAAAACACCGGTTACGTATTTTTAAAATATTCTTGCTCTCTCTCTCGAGGCACTTGGTGGTATGAGAACAAAACTAAAAGAGACCAATAATCTTTGACAAAAAGTTACATCAACTATTACAAGAGTATTCTCTCAGAGTCATCCTTGTGCGTATTCCCTCTCTATTCTTAGACAACATAGCTCCTCCCAAACACACTTCCTATCTCCTAGTTGATCCTCCATCTGGATACCGCCACAACTGCTCCGTGGGATGAGAGAATATCATGTCACACGTTTAAAACTAAGCCTCGATCTAGCCAAAGAGGGCCAGCTCCTCGCTTTTATTTCCACTCCAGTTTATGACTCTCAGCTACTTGTCCACCGTCTTTTCCTTGATGGCCGCTCTGCTTTCACCTCTAAATCCGCAGGGCCTTCAGTTTTGCAGAGGGCAGCGTCTCAGATACCATTTTCTTTACTCCTGCGTTGTCTTTCTCCGTGGGCATTGGAATTTTGAACCGCTCACTGCGTTTCTTGAGTTTCTCAACCGTGTCCAAGTGCCGGTCTCTTGGTCCCTTCTCGCATCCATCTTTGGTCTCCGCAAGTTCATGTCCACTTCTCTCTTCAGTTACATTCCGGTTCTTGCCAACAGAGTCAAGTTTAGGTTCGCTAGCTCGGCCATTAGTGCCTTTTTCCTTCTCTTGGGTTTTTGAAGAAATGGATGAAGATCCCTTGGCAGTGACAGCATCATCATCTCTCTCTTTGTGGCTTCCCCAACGCTCAAATTTCGTACGGCCTCTCTTTGAATCTTGTAGCTCATCACCAGAGGAAGCGTTTTCCTTGTGTCTTTTGGCGGCGTTGTGCTGCTCCGGGATCTCATTCCTGTGATTTCTTTCTTCGTTGGTTCCCTTTAAGCCCTGAAAGGCATGGAAGAAACATCAACACTGACCAATGAGGCATATTAAAAGTGACAAAACCATGAGATATATATATATTATTATTATATGATAGGTAAGATTGGCAACGGAACAAAAAAGTTTGCAAGATAATATTTTGCATTCACAATAACTACGTTAAGTTTGCAAAACTTGGATGAGATTTATAAAATCATTTCATAGGCTGATGGGGCATACAGTCACTTTGGAACTGCCATTTTGTTCTCCTTGCTTGTTCCTCAATGAATCTGTGCCTTCTCTTTGTTCTTTAATCTTTCGTCTAGAATCTTTATGTTTTTATCTTGCAATCGCTGGCCATCTAAAGAGTCCACAACCTTGTCGCTTTTAACACTCGTCTTCTCCAACCTTGGTTTTTTCACATTGTTCACAGTGTCGTCTGCGCGTGCAGAGAAGTCTTCGTGTCCTCTGTGATAGGAAGAACTTTCTTCACCAGGATGTTCCTTTCTCTTCGTCTGTTTAGTCTGCCTTGTTGTATCCTTGGTGAGATGCTCTTTGCCAGAAGCCTTATACTCGTCCTTCATCCTCGATGACGATCGGTCTTCTGAACCTCTACGACCCCTTGCACCCACATGCCTCTCTCGTCCTCGTGCTGATAAACTATCCTCGTGAGTTTGTCTTAGTTTCTCCAAATCCTCACGCTCTCTCAACCTCTCATTTCCATCTCTCTGCATATGGAAATCATCTCTGTGCCTGAGAGAAGCGTGTTCGTCCATATCATCTCTGATTTTATGTTGGACGTCTCTCTTTTGATGGTCCAACCTATCACCACGTTCTCGTTTCAGGCTACTGATTGATTCTCTCTGACCATATGAGATTTCATTCTTTTCAGAGCGGTTTCTTCTTAAGTATTCTTCATCCTTCCTCCTCTTGCCGATGTGATCATCCAGTTCATAACTATTTCTCAAACCACCGTCATCCACATGATTTCTTGAAGGAACATGATCAACCCTCTGCCTAGAGCCCAGATCATCACCACGAGCCCTGTTTCTATACCCTTCATCCCCACCTCTTCTACTGAATGTGTCATCCTCTTTCCTGCGCCAGACTCCCCCATCAACATCTCGCTCTTTCCTTTTATCAAAACCCTCGCCACTTGCAATATACCGAGAATCAGCCTCAATATGAGGATTTGTGTACTCACTACCACCTTTGCTCCCCGCTCGAGTTCTTTCCATTTCTTTCCCTCTGTCTTGATACTTTCTGCTCTGATGCGGTGCATTGTTAACGTGATGTTTCTTATTGCTAGCTGGTCGAGTAAAATGCTTCTTATCTTGAATAACTTCCTCTTCCGCGCTATCCTTCAATTGCTGATGATCTCTGTGACTTCCAGATCTTGCTTTGCTGCTTTCACTGCTTCTCTCTGTCTTTGATTCCCCTCCATCATCTTCTTCAACTGCTGACCGAGGGACTGCAGAACTCATTTTATGCTCCTCCTCTATCTCAGCGTCTTTGCCAGCTTCACCTCCCACATCTTCACGATCAACACTTGATGACCTTGTGCCTCTGTCTCCACCAGGAGACGATGAACGAAAACTCTGGCCACTATCAGTGCTTCTAGAGATGTCATCGTCTTGCTTTTTGCGAAGCCTTTTGAGTGGCTCATCCTGGGCAGGACTTTGTTTAGCAGATTCCGTGTCTGGTCTCCCGCTGTTAACATACCCAGTCTCAACTGGAACATTATCTCCAGGAAGGCTGCCATCAGCTTGTTCTGTGCCATTTTCACCCGAGGGCTCATCCTCATGCGAATCCTCACATACAATCTGGCAACAAAATCAATTACAGTTAGTAGCAGTCAGTATAGCTTGCAAATATACCTCATCAGTAAAACCAAAATCAAGAGAGATTTGAATCATATTCAACCTCAATGATAGCTTCTAGATCACGCATTCGAGGAGCACGTGTATCAATGGATGACGGACGCTCACCAGAACCAGTCTCCACAGGTATGGGTCTTCCAGGGGGCTGAGAGAAAAAAATCAACCAATATTCTCAAGCTTTAGATACTAACAAAAAAAAAGTACATCCACAATATTCCAGCTGTGATATACAATATAGTGAACCAAAATAGACAATGCTACTTTAAATGAGAGCAAAGCAGGAGGAAAAATACCAGTGGAGGTCGAATATTAGCTGAGTCATCTTGAGCAGTGTTAGGCTTCACTAAATTTGAGGAAACAACAGGAACACCTTGCGCCCCTGTTGCTGCAGCTAACTCTGGGGGCAGATCTGGATCATAACCCTATAGTACAGGAGAATGATTAGGAATGCAATGTCACCTTTTTTGTTATTGACGAAATATTGTGCCATAATATAAACCAAGATCCAGTTTACCTGATCTGTTCTGCCACTTTCATAAACACGTATTCTGCTCTGCATAGTAGTCTCTATACGGTGTTGATCCTGTAAAGAATTCAAAGAAGTTCCTCTTAGTACTCTTCATTCGCTGAAATAAGGATATGAATCACAGTTATTAATTACCAGCTGTTTGCAATAGTCTTTCCAGCTCTCCTCATTTAGTCCAAAGTTGAAGTAGTCTGTGATATCAACTCCTTGATATCTCCAGGGCTTTTCCTCAAAAGCGTCTATGTCGAACTCAAATATAGTCCTAGAAATACGTAAAGGTAGACATCACATAAAAGAACTGCGGCTCCACAGTTCTGAGCAGATAATAAGTATATAATAACATGAGCCTCGACTACTAAAATCTCCACAGTTCTGACAGAAAAAAAAAATTTACTTGTGAGAAGGAAGAGTAAAGTCCAGTCCCCGGCCTGCTGTATTACCACCCCAAGTCTGGTGATAGCCTTTCTGTGCAGCAGAAGCATTCCTTATTCCCATCGGACGCCAGTCTCCTCTGCCACGACCAGCCATAGGAACAAGGTTGGCGGGTGGACGAACTTGACCTGAGGAGGTCCCACCAGCAGATGCAACACCTCCAGGAATAGGGGCTGCCCCAGGTCTTACATACTGCAACAAAAATATGATTATGTCAAGTAGATCAAGTATCAAACCTGATTTGTCTCAGCGTGAGAACTTGGTAACTTTTAGTATAACTAATCCGAAAAATGAAATCTTGGATGTTAGCTTCATAAAACAAGTTAGGGTCCGAAGAGATTGTTGTTCTTCATTAAAGTTAGATTGGTGGTTGCATAAGTTTGCGATATACAAGGAGGAGAGTGATAAAGTTCTTATCTTTCATTCACATTCTTATGACCGACCAAACATACTCTGCATATGGTTATTAAAAAAAAAAAAAAAAACAGAAGCAGGCTCCAATGTTCTCTGATCAAAACACTCAGCATTTGCATTCAGGACATTTATGTACAAGTACAATAGAGAGATATGAAAATTAAAAAAAAGGGGCCATGACAAGAACCTCGGCCACTAAGTAAAGTAACCAGTGGACACACATTGTTGCATTTGACACTGACCTTAAACTGAGAATGAAACGGATGATACCCATGACTGCTATTATACCCAGCTTTCGCCGGTCCAGCAGCAGCTTCTCCTCCCTCTTTGCCATCTCCTTCCACAGCTTCTTCTCCTCCCCAGAGCTGCTGCTTCTCCTCCATAGGTTGATTCTGATCCGCGTCTGTCACTATAACAAGCGGCTCTTCATCATCATCATCGTCATCTTCCATCCTTGCTCTTCTGTCAGCTCCCATCATGACGTTGTTGTCG
This sequence comes from Brassica carinata, assembly GCA_016771965.1. NCBI lineage: Eukaryota > Viridiplantae > Streptophyta > Magnoliopsida > Brassicales > Brassicaceae > Brassica > Brassica carinata. The sequence continues at coordinate 61,712,167 of CM028687.1, read as the reverse complement.
TTCAAGACTATCTGAAGATCGTCTTCACTGTCGCTATCCCAATCATCTCCGTAGCCTCCATCATCGCCGACCTGCTCAATTATCGCCGTACCTTGATCTGTAGCCAAGCCAGGAATCGCGGGTGCGGAATCGGGCTCTTCGATGTCGAAGTTCATGTCCTTATCGTCGTCGCCGATTGGGTCGTGAGAGGGAGTGGTGGACGGTTTGGAGGCGGTGGCGTCGGAAACCCTAGCGACGGAGGTTGGATTAGGTTCCGCCGCCAAATCTTGTTCGTGTGATCGGAGGTTGAGGTCGATTGAACGGAGAGGAGGTGGTTGGAAGGGCTGGGGAACGTCGGAGTAGAGATCTCCGAACTCATCGTCTTCGTCCATTGGAGTGAGCGAAGAACGGCCGATTCTAATGAAGCACGAGAGAGATTGGGAGAGACGGTGAAGCTTGAATTTATATTGACCAAACCAAATTAAACCAAACTAAACCGATAAAGGTGAGTGCTATCTTGGCATTTTCATGAAATATAAATGGTTTAAGAAGTGGGCAATGAGGCAGCCGCCCATCTTCTCTATGCAGGGAGTTTTGGACAACGCAGGGTTTCCTGCTGTGGTAACGGCTCATTTTGTACCCATTGAAGGACAACAACGTCCTCGGACTACCATTTTGATCAAGTTTGCTGATGAGGTTAGTATCTCTACATCTCTCTATATGATTTATCTTTACCTTGAGAAGCTCAATCTCTCACCTGGTTTACCTACTTCCATCCATGCTGCACAGGTGCTTAAAAGAGAGGCACGGCTAAGCCAATGAGTGCACTCTTTGTACGAGTTGCCACATCATGTTCTTGGAGCTGTTGCCTTTATGTGAACTGCTTGTGCAAGTCTTGCCTGTATGTTTTGGTTTAACGTATACTATAACCATTTGAATCGAGCTGCAAAGCCTTGTCCGTTGATTGATGTAAACTTCATACGTACCCTCTCGTTACAATTCTAGCTGATGATACAACAGTTTACCAGTTTTAGAACAGTGTATGCAAGCATGTGCGAAAGAAGAGTAAAGTCCAGTCCCCGCCCAGCTGCATTACCACCCCAAGTCTGGTGATAGCCTTTCTGAGCAGCAGAAGCATTCCTCATTCCCATTGGACGCCAATCTCCTCTGCCACGACCAGCCATAGGACCAAGGTTGGCGGGTGGACGAACTTGACCTGAGGAGGTCCCACCAGCAGATGCAACACCTCCAGGAATAGGGCTGCCCCAGGTCTTACATACTGCAACAAAAATATGATTATGTCAAGTAGATCAAGTATCAAACCTGATTTGTCTCAGCGTGAGAACTTGGTAACTTTTTGTATGACTAATCCAAAGAAATGAAATCTTTGACGATATGTTGGCTTCATAAAGCAAGTTAGGGTCCGAAGAGATTGTTGTTCTTCTTAAAGTTAGATTGGTGGTTGCATAAGTTTGCGATATACAAGGAGGAGAGTGATAAAGTTCTTATCTTTCATTCACATTCTAACAATGTGTTTTTGTTCTTGGTAATGTTGACTCTCTCTCTCTCTCTCTCTCAGACTAGAGGATGCTGGGTATGCAGTTGGATCTCGAGTTCTCGAGCTTCTTTGCAACCGAGAGAAGGTACGTTTTGCTTTACCAAAATGTCTGAGACTTTTGTCTGAAAGACTGAAAAGTCAATGTGTCCTTTCATATAAGTTTAGCAATGCAGAGTTCAGTGACGATTCTATGGATATATTTCTCTCATATTGTATCAGGGTAACAGAAGAGAGACACGGTTACTAGGGATTCTGTCTTTCGTCCACAGCACCGTGTGGAAGGTGTTGTTTGGGAAGGTGAGTGAGTGGTGATTTTCAAAAATTGAATTAGTTGTTGTTAAGAGTTTTTCTATGGACATGACTGTTTCTGGATCCTTACTCGCGCTTAATGAACCAAAATCGCACCGTAATTTATATTGACCAAACCAAATTAAACCAAACTAAACCGATAAAGGTGAGTGCTGTATTAGCATATTGACCAAACCAAATTAAACCAAACTAAACCGATAAAGGTGAGTGCTGTATTAGCATATTGACCAAACCAAATTAAACCAAACTAAACCGATAAAGGTGAGTGCTGTATTAGCATATTGACCAAACCAAACCAAAATCGCACCGTAATTTATATTGACCAAACCAAACCAAAATCGCACCGTAATTTATATTGACCAAACCAAATTAAACCAAACTAAACCGATAAAGGTGAGTGCTGTATTAGCATATTGACCAAACCAAACCAAAATCGCACCGTAATTTATATTGACCAAACCAAACCAAAATCGCACCGTAATTTATATTGACCAAACCAAACCAAAATCGCACCGTAATTTATATTGACCAAACCAAATCAAACCAAACTAAACCGATAAAGGTGAGTGCTGTATTAGCATATTGACCAAACCAAATTAAACCAAACTAAACCGATAAAGGTGAGTGCTGTATTAGCATATTGACCAAACCAAACCAAAATCGCACCGTAATTTATATTGACCAAATCCAACATAATCAAAGACAAAACCGGCTGTAAGAAAACAGATTCTTTTCCCGGAAAAGCGTAAATTTCCTTAGAGAAAACTAGAAAGAATCTGTTTAGGGTTCTGAAAAGCGAAGAAGATGATCGGAGTCGGGAAAATGAAGCAGTACTCTAACGTCCTTGACAAGCCACTCAGCAAAGGCAAACAAGAGGTACATCTCTCGCTCTCACTCTAGATCCGCTTTACTTCTTCAATCTCAGACATTTTCTCGGAAAAAAATGTAGTCTTTAAGACACTGGAACGAGTATTGGAAGTGAGAAAATTTATTCGAATCGGCATATGATCTGATCTCTTTGTGGTGATCTCGTTTAATTCTGAAAAATTTAGTGGCTTTGAAACTCTACAGGTGAGCTTGAGCGCATTTGCTTTCTTATTCTCGGAGCTGGTTCAGTACAATCAAACCCAGGTTGACAACATTGCTGAGCTGGAAAGAAGGTGAGCTCATTTGTTTCCGAGAACAACAAGATATGATTTTTAATTTCTTTTAAGTCTGTCTGAACACATTCTAAAAATGTGTTTTGTTCTTGGTAATGATGAATCTCAGACTGGAGGATGCTGGGTATGCAGTTGGATCTCGAGTTCTCGAGCTTCTTTGCAACCGAGAGAAGGTACGTTTTGCTTTACCAAAATGTCTGAGACTTTTTGTCTGAAAGACTGAAAAGTCAATGTGTCCTTTCATATAAGTTTAGCAATGCAGAGTTCAGTGACGATTCTATGGATATATTTCTCTCATATTGTATCAGGGTAACAGAAGAGAGACACGGTTACTAGGGATTCTGTCTTTCGTCCACAGCACCGTGTGGAAGGTGTTGTTTGGAAAAGTGAGTGAGTGGTGATTTTCAAATTGAATTAGTTGTTGTTAAGAGTTTTTCTATGGACATGACTGTTTCTGGATCCTTACTCGCGCTTAATGAACATGCCATAGGTTGCTGATTCACTTGAAAAAGGAACAGAACATGAAGATGAGTACATGATCAGCGAAAAGGAGCTTCTCGTCAACAGGTTTAGATTCCTCCAGCTCTTTCCATAAACACTGTATGATAAAGGGTGATTAAGTTCAAGAGAAGTGATGAAAAATATGAAAGTGTAGGTTCATTTCGATTCCAAAAGACATGGGAACATTCAACTGCGGAGCGTTTGTGGCCGGCATAGTGAAGGTGAGTGTTACCTTTGCATATATTCATGAACACGGCTTAAACATAAATGATTTAAGAAGAGGAGAATGAGGCAGCCACCATCTCCTCTATGCAGGGAGTTCTGGATAACGCAGGGTTTCCTGCTGTAGTAACGGCTCATTTTGTACCCATTGAAGGACAACAACGTCCTCGGACTACCATCTTGATCAAGTTTGCTGATGAGGTTAGTATCCCTACATATATGATTTATCTTTACCTTGAGAAAGCTTAATCTCTCACCTACTTTCCATCCATGATGCACAGGTGCTTAAAAGAGAGGCACGGCTCAGCCAATGAGGGCATTTTTTTGCATGAGTTGCGGCAGCACTATCTAGGAGCCGTTGGCTTTATGTGAACTACTTGTGCAACGTTGCAAGTCTTGCCTGTATGTTTTGGGTTTAACTGATACTATTAACATTTTGAATTGAGCTGCAAAGCCCTTGTCTGTTGATTGATATAAACTACATACATACCCTCTTGTTACAATTCAAGCTGATGATACAACCAGTTTCCTAGTTTTAGTACAGTGTATGCAAGCATGTGCGAAAGAAGAGTAAAGAAACATGTCATTTTTCATTACTGAAATTATAAAAGAAAATTGATATACAATTTGATCAGTGCAAGCTACAAAGCAAACATGTGTGTCTACAAATCAGTTCCTGCCGGGAGGAAGTGACCTGCAAGAGTAAGTCTCTCTAAAGAGAGAAGCATAGACTTCCTTGGTAGCATTAACCGGCACTGCACCCCCCGCCTTGACTTCTTCACGGTAATGCCATTACCGTTCACATCATCCATCTGTCTCTTTACCACCTTCACTCCTGTATCGGCTACCACGGCAACACCATTTTTGCTCTCTTATTTAATACTCAAACTTTTTTGCTATTCAATTTAATATCTAAACTAATTATTTTTCTCATTTTAATACATTTTTATTTAAAGTTATGCTCATTTTAATACCCAAACTATATTATTTTTAATAAATTGCAAAATTTAGTTGGGGTATAACATGATTAATTGCAAAATCTTGAAACATTTAAATCATTCGAAGGCTAATGTGTTTACCTGACATGACAATTAGAAGTTTCTTTAACAATGAAAACATAAAATAATGCAAATTGATTTTATACAGATTCGAGTAAATCAAGAATTTGATTTTAGGATTATTATCAACAAAAATAAATACACAAAGAGGCCGGCAACGTACGACTTTTGTAAAATAATATATTTGAAATATTCGAAACTCATATTAATTAATTTCCCAAATATACTTAAGGGAGTAAATATTAAAAAGAAAATGAAACGGCTAGTAAGTTGAATTTTTAAACAAATATAAAAATGAGGATAAAATGCATGAGGGAGCAAAGGAAACACAGAAGACAGACGAGATGGAAAATGGGAATGGAGAAAGAAAGGAGAGTTCATAAACCAAAACAGTAACGGTTTCTTCCATGACTCCATGCCAATGCTTTCCTCTCTTCCTCCTCCTCCTCCTCCTCCTCCCTGGGACTCATCTCTTCCCCCTCCTCCTCCGCAATCACTCTTCCACGCCCTCACCACCGTCTCTGACCAGTTCCATCAACCACAGGCACCAAACTATTACTCTTCCATCATGACAACACCAAAGTTTAAGAATGTTTCTGATTCATTCAAATGACATCTATTGTGTTAAATGCAGGAGTCTGGTGGTCCGACAATGGGTAGCCAAGATGGGTTGCAGCAGGCACAAGGGACAGTCTCGACCACGAGCCCACCTGTGGCTCGCCAAAAGCCAAGGGTCCGAGCCAGGAGAGGCCAAGCCACGGATCCTCACAGCATCGCTGAGCGGGTATCTCCTTTATTCACACTTACCTCCATCTCATCTGTTATCTTGTGTTTCTGAGCGTATATTGTTTTGTGGCAGTTGAGAAGGGAACGCATTGCAGAGAGGATGAAGTCTCTCCAAGAACTGGTTCCCAACACCAACAAGGTACTCAATACTTTCATGAGTTTACAAGTAGTTGTCTAGATCTGAATGATAACTGAATTGGTGGATGATGAAATGCAGACTGATAAGGCATCAATGCTGGACGAGATTATCGAGTATGTTAGATTCCTTCAGCTTCAAGTCAAAGTACTAAGCGTGAGCAGATTGGGAGCTGCAAGAACAGTTGGTCCACGACTCAATGGTCTCACCTCCGAGGTTAGTTCTTTAGTCCGTTCATGGCTTTTTAGGTAAAGTGGCATATATCACTAATCATCATTGTGGTTTTTGGTAATGTAGGTAAGAGGACAGCTCAACGCACTCTCAGGAGGACCATGCAATGTCATGAACGGGAATGGAAACGCAACAGGATCATCTAACGAGAGCCTAAGGACAACGGAACAGAGGGTGGCGAAACTGATGGAAGAAGACATGGGATCGGCAATGCAGTACCTTCAAGGGAAGGGGCTTTGTCTAATGCCCATTTCTCTCGCAACTGCAATGTCATCTACATCTACTCACCCTCGTGGAGCTCTCTTCAGCCCCAACTCCAATGCTGTAACAGCAGAGGATGCAAATGTAGTAGCAGCTGCACCTGAAACCTCCTCTCCTATGGATGATGTATCTGCCTCCAAGGCCTGAACTATAGGATCTCACATTGTTTCTTCATTATCTCCGTTTTTTTTTGTTCAAACATTAATATCCATTTTTATCTACTATTTTCAATGTTAAGCATTAAATAATATAAAACAGTTAATTTACAACATTTAAAACAACTAACATAACCGACAAGGCAGAAACCATACAGTTCAGAGGTGGTAGGACCGAAAACTAAAAGACATGCGTTCCACTACTTTCCCAAATGGCTTTGTCAACGTTGCTACCGTTTGGGCAATCGAATGTAACCTGAATCGGTATAATATTCTTATTCAAGTTGAAGCTCCCCACTTTCTACGACTTATTATATTCAGGCTCAAGTTCATTAACCTACGCGGCTATTAAGACACCCTGAGTGAGATAGAGTTTATACAACAGAGGCAGAGGAAGACAGACACATAAACACTCCTAAGTTTCAAGAACAGTGTGGAACAAACCAAGTCAATGACTCACTCACTGTTTCAGTAAAATCATCTATATATCAGCATACTGTATACTAAATGCTTTCAGATTGCGAGCAATAGATAATAGGCAAAGAAGAATCAGGTTCCTTCAAAAGCACACCTTTATTATTCCCATGTTGTAGGCTTACACAACTCAAATAAAGACAAGACTTTAAGGGATATTAAAAAAAAAGTCGGCAAAGAAAATGAGTCCTATGCTTCAGGAACAGTAAGTGCTACCAAGGGATTACTCAGTCATCTTCCTCTTCCTACACAACAAAGACAAACCAAAAACTTCCCAGAATGAGCGAAAACATGATGTGATGTACTCAAAGACAAGGTGAATTCTTGATCACCTAAACAATGGTGAGAAGACAGAACACTAAAGAAGTTAAACAGAAGTCATGTAAGAACAGATAGAGTAAGAATATAAAAAGATTGCGTTGTTACCAGGAAAAGGAAGGGATCTAAGAAGACGGAGAAGGTTTGAAAGTGTAAGGCTGAGGGAGTGACATTGGACCTTTCCTCTCATCTCCATCATCTAACAGCCTCTGGACTCTCTTGTTCCGACAGTACTCCCTATCGAAATGCTTCACCTACATATTATTTTATTACATCCATTAGATCAACACCATAATAAAGGAAATGAGAGGTAGAGATTAACAGAACATACCCAGGAAGAACGGCAGCTCTTGACGAACTCGGTTCTGGAAAGGCTGCACTCTTTAGGGTAGAGAAGACCCACAGACGCGATCTCAGTGGGTTTCTTACCAGATTCCTTCTCCAGACAAGTGTAAAAAGCATCTCTTGCCTGTAAAATTAGTGATCACTCAGACACGATTAACGATTGCCCTAATCACACATCGCAAATTCGCAATAGATGGAGAAGATCATAGTAAAGAGAACGAACCTTGTAGCAAGCGTCTCTAGATTTCTGAAGAACATCCTCGTGAACCTGATTAGGGTTCGACGACGCATAAGCATCGAGCACCATGTTTAGCAGCGACGGTGAGAAGAAACGATAGCCGCGGCGTCGACGTGAAAAGAAAACAACTAACTAAATTAAAAGACGTGGCCTACATTCTTTAATAGACGGGCCGATTCGGCCCAACAAATGAGTCGGTAGTTAACACACTGGGCAATCGAGCTTAGAAAAATGTTACCGACTTTAACCGAACTATATTTCGGTGCAGTTCGGTTTGAATCTCGTTTATCCGGTTTGATTTTGGATTTCGTATTGTGTTCGAGTCGATCGAAACCGTTTTATTCCTCAGTTAGTTCGGTGTAAATTTTCAAAGATTAGTAGGTAAATAAATAAATACGAATCAGTTTATTCAGGGTATCGGTTTATTTGGCTGATGTTTATCGAACTGTTTGGTTTCCGCATACCATACCGAGAACCAATTGATTTTTTTTATCTCGCCGTACCTTAAAATTCTCGATTCGGTTTGAGCCGAATGCCCCAGCTCATCAAACACATACATTGGTTGAACCCAGAAGAAACACTTCAAAATTAGTCTCTTGTTCAAAACTTGCTTTGTTTCGACGTACGAACATGATCAAAATCCAATTACATAAGTTATCTGCTGTTCCTCAGTCTACTTACTTTTCAAGTCCTACATCATCGCTCTTATCATCTGTTCCTTGCTTCTTAAGCTGCTCCAACCCGAAGTTCTCTTCTGGCTGCTTCTTCCACAGGTAATTAGCTGCGTCTATCCATCCTCTATGCACCACAAACTTCTTCTCTCTTATCGCCCAACGCACCTTCTCTGTCCCCACATCCATTGCCACCACGTGTGTTACAGATTCATCCACTTCCGTTGCACACGTGGCTCCCAATCCCTCAGCCACCCTCCACAGCGGGTGATCCTCAGCCTGAAACTTGGTCGGGAACACTCGACTGAACACCACTTTACATCCTTTGAGGATCTCTTTACGCACCTGCTTCAGTAATGACCTCACGTCTCTGCTCGATAAGTCTTCTCCTCCATCCTGAAGAGTTAGTAATAATCAGAAAGCAATCCCGACAAGAGAAACGTTTCTCTTTTTCTATCTATTGATTATTGAGCGTACCTCAAAGAATAGACTATGCGTTTGCCTAAGGACTTTAAGAACAGTGGCAAGTGCCCCATCTGGTTCGCTCTCATCGCTCTTCAGCTGCGAGAGAGACTGGAACCTGTGGTCAAACTGTTTGCAGCTTGAAGCAAAAAAGTGATACCTCTCTATCACGATCAGATTGTCTTTATGACTAGGCCACGCCTGCGCATCAAACCAAGTATCAGCACATCCAATCTTACAAAATACTATAATGATTAAAAAACAACATTACACATTGTCAAAGCAGACTCGAAAAAATATGCTTACATTCTCTGTATCGTCAAGAATCAGAACAGCTTTTTCTTGTCCCAGCACCACATCTAAACTTTTTTGATGTCTCACCGTGCCATCATCTCGAGAAATGATTCGCTCGCCAAAGTACTCTCCTTTTGGGTCCAGCAGCTTCGCCATCTGTCGTGCATATGGCCTATCTCCCATTGTGTATATATACATTACGAACATCTTGCTGGCTTCTTTTAGAAACGAATGAACAAACGGCCTTAACTTGGTCATCATATACATGAACTCAAGCATGAAGAGATCTCCACCAGAAACATCTGAAATCATCAGCAAAATTTTTTTTAAATAAGTTAGTAGAACTGCATTATAACACATGCAAACATCTAGGTGGAACAAACAAAACGAGTTTAGATGTATTACCTTGAAGAGAATGTGTAAGGCTTTTCAAGTATTCCTCCTCAGGTTTCAGATCCCTAAGTACGGTTGAGTTAAGCAAAGTGTGATCCAGATCAAGAACTAAACATAACTTCCGCTGGCTTTGCAACATTTTCATATCTATATCACGCATCCGAGTGACTTCATCTTGATTGAACTTTATACCCTATAGAAAAACATATTTTCCCCAAGCCCATAAACAATGGCTAAGCCTTGATGCTCTACTGAAAGTAGTAAGGTAAACCGAATAGATTGGCATACCTTGTGTATGTAAGTGAATGAAACACCGGTTTCTTCTTCTTCCACTGTTTGGCCACAAACAATGCACATGTTTCCGAAGGTGCCTGGGTGTTCGCATGGTAACTTACTTGAGGATGCTTCTGCACACAATAGCAAGTTCGAAAGTCAATACGATATAAGAAAACAGATAACAGACATTAAACAGTAAGGTTAAAGGAAGAGACTTTCACCTGAGACTTCTTGTGAAAACTTTACAGAAGCTACATCCTCAATCTCATCTTCATCTACGGTTTCTATATGCTCCAGTTTTCGTCTCTTTAACCTACAACATGGTGTATACACAGTGAGATTCTAGTGCTTGAAGATTCAGATATTGAAAAAACAAGCATGTAACCTATGATTGGAAACTTCAGCATCATCCTCCTCGGCTGCTTCGTCGATGGGAAATGACTCAGAGGAAGAAGCTGAGTCAGAGTCCAACTCGGTTTCAAGGAAACCAGCAAGATCATCGCTGCTGGAAGAATGCACCGGCGAATCACTCGCCACACTCATCTGAAAAACCACTCACAAGTCACACAACAAAGTAGAATCTGAGAAATTTCAGAATCGAAAGTCACAAATTGACTAAAACCTAAATCAAACAAAACTGGAACTGCGAAATCGAAGAGGAACAAAGCGTACGAATGAAAAATATGGAAGAAAACCTTCTACTTGGTGTCCGTCAATGGCGAGAGAACACTGATTAGGTTTTTGGCGACGGAGGGGAGGGAGAGAGACGCCTCGACGACGGTGTGTAACAGTGAAGTGAATGCTCCGATTGACATTTCACGAGAGGAGAGGAGGGTGGTGATGTAAGGAGGCCCGTTAAGGGCCCATAATAAAACATTCATATTAAATGGGCTTTGAATTTGGGCTCGTTAACCTAAACATTCATATCTATATAACACTTTGTGTCTTTGTTCGTTGACCGGGTGATAATCCGGCGCGGTATAGACCACCGTAACAGAAAACAGAAGCTCTTGTCCTTTGTTTTGTTTTGTATAAAAAAAAACACAAGTGGCAGAGAGTATTGTCGGGATGAGTCTTTGCTAGGGTTTAATAGCGCGTTGCAGCTGCCACTCGAGTCCACTCTCTTTCGAAGATAGCCGTAAAAGCTCTCCTTTATCTTCTTTCTTCACCCTCCCGACAAATCTTAAAACCGTGTGTCTTGTCTTAAAGCGGATTTGTTTGATTCATCTGGATTTGTCGGAATGGAGGCCGCGAGTAACGGATCCAACGCCGCCGTTTCGTCCTCTTCAGCTTCGGCCGTCTTCAGAAAGATCGAGTTCCACCTCGCCAGGAAACCCTTCAATGGCTTCTCTAACGGTGGTTCCGATTTCAAGATGGAGACTTTGAACCCCACCTCCCCTGCCAACAAGCAAACCTTCTCTTCACCCTCTGTTAAGAAGGGGTCTGATTCGTCGGAGCATGGATTAGATCGTGAGCTTACTTTTAGCAAAACCATACTCAAGATCGTGAGTACCTTAGCCTTCCCTTCTCTTTCTTTTTTTTTCGTGCGAGCTTGTGATAGAGATTAACTGATTAGTGTATTTGTAGGGTGCGGGTTTGGAGAATCTTGGGAATACATGTTATCTTAACTCGGTATTGCAATGTTTGACATACACTGAGCCCTTAGCTGCTTACCTGCAAGATGTTGGCCATGAGAAACGCTGTAAGTAGTTGCATTTTAGACGCTCGTATAATGCTTTGTTTTTCTTGTTGATTAATGAGCGTTGTCTTCTTTTTTTTTTTTTGTAGGCCACGTGGCTGGGTTTTGTGCTTTATGTGCAATGCAGAAGCATGTGAGGAATGCCCTTCAAGCCACTGGCAAAATACTAGCACCGAAATATTTGGTCTCAAACCTGCGATGTATGCTTCTTCAGACCTTGTCTGCTTTGCACTATTTAGTATGCCAATTACTAATCAGACTAATGAGGATTCTTCAACTGCTTAATTAATTAGGCGTTTCGAGAAACTTCAGAAACTGTCGGCAGGAAGATGCTCATGAGTACATGGTCAATCTCCTAGAGTGCATGCACAAGTGTAGTCTGCCTTCTGGTGTGTCAAGCGAATCCTCTGATGCTTACAGGAGCAGCTTGGTTCACAAAATATTCGGTGGTAGCCTCCGTAGTCGGGTAAAGTTTCCTTTTCTATTTTATGGTAGAGATTAATTGCGTAAGCCCTGCTCTAATATTTGTATTTTCAGGTGAAATGCGCGCAATGCTCACATAGCTCTGACAAGTTTGATCCGTTTCTTGACTTGAGTCTAGACATTTCGAAGGCGGATTCGTTGCAGAGAGCGCTTACGCGTTTCACTGCTGTTGAGCTTTTAGATGACGGTGCAAAGGTTTACCAGTGCGAAAGATGCAAGCAGAAAGTTAAGGCTACAAAAGAGCTGACTGTTTTTAAGGCGCCGTATGTTCTCACTGTGCATCTCAAGCGGTTTGAAGCGCATAGATCCGAAAAGATCGACAAGAAAGTCGAGTTTGCGTCTGCAGTTGACATGAAACCTTTTGTCAGTGGTCCCTGTGTAAGTAAACTTCGTACTGTGCTCTATAGTCCGCGAATTCGACATGTTCTTGGAGTTGTTTAGATAATCTGGTTCATGTATTTTCTTAATCATTGAGCTTCATGGTTTCCCTTATAACAGTGCCGTACTTGTGTTGAACAGGAAGGTAATTTGAAGTACACTCTATATGGTGTCTTAGTTCATTATGGTCGAAGTATTCATTCTGGTCACTATGCGTGCTTTGTTCGCACTTCAAGTGGCATGTGGTACTCCCTTGATGATAACAGGGTAAGCATCAGTGTTGTACGTTCTTTTGGTTGCAAATTTTTTGTTTGATAACCTACTTGTTGACGTGGCTAGTAGTAAAGTTCTTCGTTACATTGTTGCTGTAGGTTTTGCAAGTTAGTGAGAAGACTGTGTTCAATCAGAAGGCGTATATGCTATTCTATGTTCGTGATAGACAAAACACAGCTCCAAAGAATGTGGTTACCATGGTTAAGAAAGAGATTTCAAAAGAGAGCCTTCCCACAAGCAGAGCTTCTATGAGTATATCTTCCAACGGAAATGATCAAGTGGGTGGTTCAACAGTCATGAAAGCATTTAGTTTGAACGGTCTTGGTACCAATGGTCCAGCGATCTTGAGAGCATGTGATCAAGGTGCTCCTGCTGTCTTTGCGCAAAAAGTTTCAAATGCCAAAGAGACTCAGGAAGATCCCCCAAGCAATGTGGATGCGAAACAGATACTTGAGAGGGAAAATGGTAAAGCATCCTTGAAATCATGTGTTATAGGTGCTGCTGCTGTCAGGTCTCAAAAAGATTCAAAGTCCAAAGAAACCCTTCAGAAGGAACTGCCACTAGCACAGGCTAATGGGGAAGGATCTTTGGTAAAGGAGAATAAAAGGCTGCATGCGCAACATTACCAGGGAAGGCTGCCCCTCTACTGGATGGCAGCAGAAACGCTCAACTTCTTGTGAACTTGCCGACTTCTGTAGCTAAAGCTGAGGAGACACTCACCACACCAAGGAAGACTCGCAAGGGTAAGACAAAAACCCTGCAGGCGGGATTAAAACTTTTTAAGCTGGCTCTTGGCGTACGCAAAAAGAAGAAACAGAAAAAGGAAGATCAAGTACCTTAGCTGGTAAGGTTATTTCTGAGGAGCTTCTATCCAAGAAAAGAGCTACAGATCAAGAGCGTTCAACTTCACAGATAACTAGCGAAATTGCTTCTGGCTCTTCTTGCTTGCCTGGGAAGGATAACACTGTCAGTGTCCATAATGAAAGGAAACTGAATTGTAATGGGAATATGTTGTTTGGCTCTGCGACTGGAGATCTGGAGAGAGCTAATCAAAATGGTGCCGTTCTTGCGTCAGACCAACAACCACCGTTGAGGAGTTCTGGCGTGTCTGAAGCAAGCCAAATCGCCAAAAGAAAGAGAGAGTCGTCAAAAGATGATCAAATCGTGTTGCAGAAAGATGAGCTGACGATTCTCACGCGAGGTTTGCCAGAGACAGTTGGTAAGTTTTGAAAACTAGCATCAATCAAGCCTAAGAAAGAGCTTAGTCTATGTGATTTTTTTAATGGGATTAAGTCTTATAACTAATGCAGTTGCCAAATGGGATGAAGAAGTCTCAGCTTCTAAGAAGATGGGAATGAATGAAGGCACGAAAATCGGTTATGTAGCAGATGAGTGGTGAGTTTGAGGTTTTATGTTGTATGCTTTGGGTTTGGTTGATATCATTAGGCAATTGGTTTAACACATAGATGGTATTGGAATGTGGCAGGGATGAAGAGTATGATAGAGGGAAGAAAAAGAAGATAAGAATGAAAGAAGAGATGTATAAAGGGCCAAACCCTTTCCAGATGATTGCATCAAAGAAACAAACAGAAACAAAGAAGAAATGGACGCAACGCATGAACACCGCCAAGACAGGTCTCCGGATATAAATAAGGGCAGAGCATCCATAATCTATAAAGAGAACATGTAATACACTTGTCGCTGTATTTGGCAGAAACTAATGTTAACAACAGAGGAAAAGAGAGGCTATAGACGTTGGAGATTGTTTTGTGATCTCTTTTCCTCTCAGTTTTGTTCTGTTTTAGTCTCTAGTAATGCAATGGCTTATTTCACCACAGGTTCATGCTATTTTTTACACATTGTAATAAAAAGAGAATCACGTTTGTGCATCTCTTTTCCTCTCAGCTTGTTCTGTTCTAGTCTCTAGCAATGCAATCTCTCATTCTCCACAGGTTTACTAATATATCCTCATGAAGTAATATTTTAGAATTAGCATTGTAAGAAAAGAGATACAGATCTATAAGTGAACATCCAAAGCATTAAATATAAACCATGTTATAACACTAGAGCCCCCTAAACCCTAGTAAACTCCTCTTTAAAACTCACCTCTATCTCACTCGCCGGCATAACAAAAAGTCCAAAGAAAACTTGAAGAGAATGTCATCAGAGGCGGAAGATGAGATCACGAGGGTCTTCAAGGTGCGCCGCACGGTGTTGCAGATGCTGAAGGACAGAGGCTACAACATAGAAGAATCTGAAATAGAGTTGAAAAGAGAAGACTTCGTTCAGAAGTTTTGCAAAGCTATGAACAAAGTGAACAAAGAAGCACTGTTCGTGACAGCCGACAAGGGTCCAAATCCAGAGGACAAGGTAACATAACATCTATTAAACAACATACTCATATGAAAAGCTTGATACTCAATCTTTGACTCTGTGGTGTAGATTTACGTGTTCTACCCGGAAGGCCCTAAGGTGGGAGTCCCAATCATTAAAAAAGAAGTGGTGATGAAGATGAGAGACGATAAAGTCACTCGAGGGATCATAGTTGTTCCATTACCCATAACTGGTGCAGCCAAGAACGCCATAATAGAGCTCAACAAGATTTTAACCATCGAAGTCTTTGAGGAAGCAGAGTTGGTGACCAACATCACCGAGCATAAACTCATCAACAAGTACTATGTGCTTGACAATCAAGCCAAGAAGGAACTGCTTCAAAAGTACACGGTGCAAGACACGCAGCTGCCTCGGATCCTTGTCTCTGATCCTGTTGCTAGATACTATGGACTCAAGAGAGGACAAGTTGTTAAGATCAGACGAAGTGATGCTACTTCTTTGGACTATTACACCTATCGATATGCTGTTTAGTTTGTTTTATCTCTTGGATTTGGATTTATGCAAACCTTGCTGGTTCAATGTCTTTTGGTTTTTTTTTTGTAACAATGTCTTTTGGTTTGTTATAATAAAAGTCATACAAAGTCATTATTTTTTTCAGACATATTTTTCTTGTCTGAACCGAAGAGGTAACAAGACTAAACCAAAAAGGCTAATGGAAGAAGAAGAAGAAGGAAACAAGCAGTTGCAACGGATCTTTGTGCTTGGTTGATCAGAACATGATCACTTCCCTTGCTTTTGTGACCGGAGCGGTTAAAGGAGCATCAGCTGCATTGCTTCTGTTGTGATTTGGAGACAAGACCACGACAAGAAGCTTCTCCCTCTTTGGCAATGCCCATCTTCGCCACTGATGAAGTAAAAAGGACCTGATCTGTTTAGCTCTATTTTGGTGTGACCATCTTTGTATCCTCTTATAGGCTCTGATCTGTCGCATCTCTCGTAATCTTTTGATTCACTTGCATCACTGAGTCATTCTCTGCATTGTATTTCCACACTGTTGAAAGAATAAAAAAAAAAGAAGTAAATGAGAAAACAGAACATAGCCATGTATGTAACCAAGTGAAGTGCAATCAAGTACTGCTTACGGAGAGAGTCTCCAATTTTGAATCTTGTTCTCTCTGACCAATGGTTTAGTGTTTCTTCTGTAGAATCTGGAACCTTCCATGTGTTAGACTTGCCTCCCACTAGAATCTCCCTGCCTTCACATAACAAACACAATAACAGAAACAAACAACACATCATAAGCGAAGACATTGCGATTTTGATGATGTTTTTTGTGTGTTTGGTGAATTCGCCAAAATGTGTATATATATATATAGTAGAGAGAGATCTTGGCTTACTGGATCCAAACAAATCTCTTCCATGAACCAAAACGTGACAATCAAAAACAAAGCTCGTGAAATGAAAGAGGCTAAGCGTTACAGAGTTGTGTGTTAATTGTGACTAAAACCAACACTTCCACTATTGCGTTTATCCTCCTCCTCCATCAGCTGATGGGTCATCGCTGCATTAAACCCACAATAGAATCATCCATGTGAACCCAAAAAATATTACCGTTAAGATAATTTAAAAGATTTTTCTTTCTTTTTAAATCAGAGTAAGTGGAATGCATGTGACCATAAACCCAGCACCAGTTTCCACAAGTCAAGTCATAGTTTCTGCACAATCCGTATATAATATAAGCTTTAAAAGGCGAATCTTATCACGCTTTTTTTGTCTCGTCCACCATCTGACTTTCTTGTCTTGATAATATATTTAAAGACTGAAGTTTAAATTACAACCTCCATTCTCATCGGTCTCTTTTCAATGGACCCAGAGTTTGAATGGTTTATATTTTTAGAGAAGACAATGGAACACAAGAAACAAAAGAGAGAGAGACGTTTTCTTCAAGATTTCTGTAAACTAAATAAAAGAGGAAGAAGGTGTTGTTGTTGATAAATTAAAGATAAAAGGAGAAGTTGCTTTTCTCTTGACCCAACACCACCAATTTAGTGCACAAGTCTGCTTCCATCTTCATCACTG
The DNA here is from genome assembly GCA_016771965.1 of Brassica carinata. Lineage (NCBI taxonomy): Eukaryota > Viridiplantae > Streptophyta > Magnoliopsida > Brassicales > Brassicaceae > Brassica > Brassica carinata. The sequence goes on along the minus strand of CM028687.1, from coordinate 61,695,094 downwards.
CTGTCTCAACAACACTCACATCCAAAAATAAAAAAGCAATTTTGCTTTTATTTTATTTCTTTCTCTCACAGCAACACCACCAACATCAACAACATGATGATGTGTCCTTCTTTTCTGCTTCTTTGTCTTTCTCCTCAGCTTGATATTAGAAATACAACACGAAACCCACAACCTTCCTCTCTCTCTTTCTTATCCCATTCCTTCTTTCAAGAACTTCTTCTGCATCTTTCTCCACATCTCTCCTTTTTGTGATTCTGTAATAACACATCTTGTGTTCATCTGGTGAACCCGTTTCACGACGAGTTTATTCCCACCAACCCTAGTCATTTTGAGGATCCTAAAGTCAGACTTAGGCATCATAGCCTTATGCAAGACTATCAAGAACTGCATATGGTATGGAACTCTTTTTCTTTTTGAGTTTATAAATTAAGTTTCAGTTTATGGGTCTGGTCTAAACTGTCTATGGATCTGAGAATATGCTTTTTCACCCTGATCTGTTCTCACAGCTGCTCTGAAAATCTGTCAAAAAGGGATTATGTTTTTGTCTTAAAAAAAAAGAAGATGAAACATAAAGCCTCTTACTTTGTTTGTCATGTGTTGTTATGCAAATTTTTGTTAGCCTTAAACTTACAAAAAGAGTCTTTACTATCTCTAACTGATCAAAAGAGTCTTTGCTGCGTCCAGATTATCAAAGGACTGTTGTTTGCTTTAGTGTTTGTTTCTCTGGTCTTTAAGATCATTTGGATCTGTGTATTGCAATTTAACGCTTGTTTCTGTTTGTTCTATTACACAAGGATGATACTGAAGAAATGAGAAAAAGGTTAAAGACTATGCTAGAGAGGAAGGCAACACTAATGGCCGAAGTCCGGTATAGATACTTACAATTATTCTTGACGATGTATCCTATTATGTCTTTGATGTTGTTTTCTCTCATGTGTTTATGTTTGTTAACCAGATTTCTGCGGCGGAGATACAGACATTTGAGACAAGACCAGCCTGTTCCGCAGCCACTAGGTGTTAAAAGGGAAAAGGAAGATCAAATGGTGGAAAGAAGAGTAAGACTCATATCCGAGTTGAAGTGTCTCCTGATAATAAGAGATGTGAAGTTGAAACTAAACATGTTTCACTTCCTGACTTGAACCATTCGGGAAATGAAACCAAAACAAGTCTTGAGAAAAGAGTTCCGTTGTTTGATCTAAACCAGATATCTGTAAGCACCATCTTTCACTCCCACAACGTGAGAAAAATAAACAAACATGTCATTAGTCTTGACCACAACCTCTCTTATATTAATCTTAGGGAGAAGAAGAGGAAGAAACAGAAGCAGCGAACAATGGTGAAGAGAGAATAAGAGTGGAAGAAACGAGTTCATGTAAGAGAACGAGCATCATCGAGATGCAGCAGCAGAAGAAAGAGATGAAGATATCTTCTTGCAGGAATGGAGGAAGCGGTTCAAATAAGAGGAAAATTTCATGGCAAGATCCTGTTGGAGCTCTCAGAGTCTAAAATTCAAAGAATACTTGTCTTCTTCCGCAAGTCAACGTATCTTGTAACATATAATATACAGCTTCACATCAATTTAGCTGTGCATCATTTGCTTGTCGTCTCCTTTAAAAACGTTATCCAAATGTGGCTTGAAACTTGAAAACTTTATCCCTTGTCGCCTTAGAGAAGTAACGTTTGTTTGTATATTGGACATATGTCGTTAAACAAATCAAAGGAAGTGATCCAAATGTCCAGGAACAAGATCAACGGTCAGAAAGTGTTCAAACTTTCTTAAAAGAAACATCTCGTATAAGTTCAAATTCATACCGAACACAAAGACAGAGCACCGAGTCCGAGTTGAAAACAAGAACATGGAAAGGTACCATTCTGTGTTTAGCTAATTCCCCTGTGGCTCGGTCCATGTAAAGAAGACACAACCCGTTTCTTTCTTCCCAAAGCAGCTACTGCTTTCCTCGAATGGAATACGTATGGGTCATAAAAGGAAACAAAACAGAAAAATCTGAATATTTATCAGAGCCAGGTTTCGATCCTGGGACCTGTGGGTTATGGGCCCACCACGCTTCCGCTGCGCCACTCTGATTTGTTGCTTAAACACCATAGATACAGATAATAATACAACTTCAAATGCTTCAACTTGCCCAGGGTAACTGTATAACTCAATAAGCTGTATCCTGCAGGTTCATAAGATAACATAATCAAGCTCAGCTGTCCTATCTATGTATCATAGAAAATCACTTTCATTATTAGAATTTGAAATACTTACTATATAAACATGCACTCATCCATCTCAGGGAATGATATCCATGACCATTAAGTTTTCGGCTAAAATGGATATTCTCTGAGAACAGCAAATAATCTAATGAGTGAACATTCTTCTGATCACTTGTGTAATCATGGAACTAAAAGATTCTTCAACAGATCCCAAGCTCCTAGCCATAGATATCAGCTTCTTTGGTGAAGCTTGGGCATGCCAAAAAGAGCATCTTGTTGCGAGAAGATGAAGCAACGAGTACACAAGTTAGCTTAGGATTTTAGATGTCTTTTTTTGCAACTCAGGAGTTTAAATAATATAACCTAATATGAAATCTACAGCCTGCTGTGACCAATTGCTGAAACTAAAGACCTACTGAGACGTAAGAAGCGAGTTCAATTCAATGTTGCAAAGCATGTAAGAGTCCCATATTAAGGGAAGAGCCTACAAAGCCTAACATTGGAGTCTGCTTGAGACAATCCCAGAAGTAAATGTATAGATATCCGTAGCTGCTCTGCTTCCTCTTCATATTCTAGTTCATTGTAACTCCTCAGAGGCAGCAATTGAAAACATGTGAGAGATAACATGAAAGACTTCACTGACAAATTATAATCTAGCAAATTGCAATCACACTTCCAAATCTCAATATCTTTACTTACAACAATTGTTTGTAACAACTAAAGAGGCGTTATTGATACAAGCAGAGAGAAAGATAAAACTTGAAGCGTTTATAGACTCCTCCTCGTGTTAACAACATCAATCTTTTCTCCTGTTGAAGCAAAGGTTCTCCTGATACAGCCTGTTCCATCCATCATGCAACAGAAAAGTCGGTGGGCTGTGCAATGTCAACATCCTCAAAGTCGCCATCGTCTGCACAAGAAAGAATGAGATGCAATCATAACAATTGTTGTAATCAACGAGGGCTAAATATAAGAGCTAAGGGATATAAACAACAGAACCACGTTCAGATATATCCAGTCACAAAGGTTGTAGAGATTGCAACGTTTCAACAGTCTCGATACAAATCAATAAAGTTTGAAGGAGTTCACAGACCAAAGAAACACATAAAATCTATCGTTACAAGTTAACCAAGATGTATATTCCATTACGACTAGTCCATGCTACCTAGATACCAAACAAGGCGCTATATTAACCAGAGTACTACAAGGAGCAAAGGCCAATAAGGGGTCAAGTACCTTTCCTCAAGGTCAGAGCCACGACTTCATCATTCTCAACCTGAACAACAAAACAAAGAATATAGTAAGCAGTAACAAGCCA
>CM028687.1:61678705-61691459 GCA_016771965.1 Brassica carinata | reverse complement strand
TCATTGCGTGTTTTGCGGCAAAGATAATGACTTGCTCGGGTAAGATTCTTGTCGATAAGTAAAGATTTTTGGAGAATGTAATGTAAGAATAATGTGTGTGTGTGTACTTACAGATGCTGGAGGAAACAAGTGAAGGTTGCAAAGGAGACTAGGCGTGTGGATGTTCTTTGTTACCGTGTTTCTTTAGGACAGAAGCTGATGAGAGGTACAAGGAGGTTTCAGAATCTGTTGGAACTCATGGATGAGGCGGTGAGGAAGCTAGAGGGTGAAGTGGGTCCGTTAGTGAGTTGGGAGAGGAAGATGGCTCGTGGTATCGTCAATAGACTTCCTTCGGGAGCACAAGTTCAGAAGCTGTGTTCTCTTGCAATGGAAGCTCTTGACAAAATGGTCTCGCCATTATCAGAATCTGTTTCAAGACAAGGTTAGTTTTCTTCTCCCAACATTATTCTTGTTTTGAAGTCTCATGATGTTCTGGTTAGGTGACAAGATGAGCGTGAGAGTAGAAGAGATTCATGCAAGATCAGTCACTGTGAGATTAGACTCCGAGGAGGAGCCGTCTTCTTCTTCGCAAAACCGGATCACAGGTGTGAAAGATGATGGAGATGAAGCAGGAACAGGCAACGCCGATTGACAACCTCCAGCAGTGGTCTTTGTAGTAATCCATCTTTGCCTGAAGATGAATCCAACAATGTCCGTAAAAGCTGCAGCAAAGAAAATGATGGTAGCGACAACATTGAACACTGTAGTGCAGGAGAAGTAGAATCTGAGCTTGAAGACGAGAGGCTAGTCGTAAAAAGGAAAGTCAACGAGATGGTAGAGGGAAGAGACTTGCTTGTAACACCCTGCAAGAGAGAGCAAGGAGCGAATGCAAAAAGATCCAAATCAAGAACAACAATGGCGAACAAGAAACCTGAGACCAATGAAGTGGGAGGAGATAAAGACTTGGGTCATATCGTGAAGACTATTAGATGCTTAGAGAAGGAAGGGCATATAGACAAGAGTTTCAGGGAAAGGTTCCTGACATGGTATAGCTTAAGAGCTACTCATAGAGAAGTTAAAGTCGTTAAGGTTTTTGTTGAGACATTCATGGATGATCTGTCTTCTTTGGGACAACAGCTTGTGGATACATTCTCAGAGTGTATGCTGAGCAAGGGATCATCAACAACTGGTGGTGTACCTGCTGGATTCTGCCTCAAGCTCTGGCATTAAACCTTTCGAAAGCCATATTTTTTTCCTATCGAACTTGCTTAGTATTCTATCTAAACCATAACGATATTTTGTAATGAAAATATGCAAGTTCTTTAACACTCATTTGCTTCTAATGTATAGTACACACAACATTAACAGTTCTAAATCCCCCAAAAAGAAAGATTGGTCGTGTGAGATGTTTGAAATACCTTTGGATCTGACCGGACAAAGGATAGACACAACAAGCACTAATTGGTGGTCCAACGTACCATAATATATAACGAATCCACAATTTTAACGAGTGCAAGTCTCTTGTCTTTGATCCACAAATCGTGATCGTCTCTGTGGTTACAAAAGAGAACTATCAGAAGCGATATCTTTTTTATTTATTTGAACTCAGTTTCTTTCTATAGTATAATAATCCGATGAACATCTTCACGCCTCCATTAACTCATTTCTTCATAGTACTGCAGAATCCAAATGTAATTTTATCAACCCTATGGTGTTAGCAAAATCATTTGAAAAAAAAAAAAAAAATTAGGATACCACAAATTGAAAAATGTTTCTCTTCAAAAAAAAGACAGAATATGTAAAATAGAGGGAAAAGTTCTGTTTATAAAATATAAAACGAAAGATTTGTATGTTTGAAGTTTCAAACACGCAAAAGTGTTCATAAAGAATCTAAAAGGTAAAGAAATGTAATTTGAAGTTACCTGTAAGAGAAAGGGAGGAGCATCACTCGAGGACTTTCTTGGGGTCAAGCTGTCCACTGGAGTAACTAGAAGGAACAGCAGAGAGCTCGAGTCTTCCTTTCCATTCTTCACCCGGTTTCAATGTAATCGGCCTTTCGATAGCTGCAGCTTCAACACAAAGCATATGCTTATAGTCTTCATCTCCCAAATCTGATATCGTCTTTGACCTCTTATCCCATGGATTCCACACCACTGAAAATATGATAGTATGACTCAGTTTTTTGCTTCGTACTATAGTGTATATAAAACTAGTTGAGGTCTTACCGGCATCAGCAAGCCCGTCCTTGCGAACAACGAACGTCCTCTTTTTCTCGTGGTCCAAGATAGCAATCTTCGTAGGAGTGCTCAGGTAAATCTTGTCAGTCTGTTTTTTTTTAACATGTAAAGTGTTTTTTAGTGATGTCTCAGAAAGAAAGGAAGAGATTGGGACCGCAAACTTACTTCGGATTCAAAAGTTATAGCATCGCCTTGTTCGGTAAAACGTTCTCTGTTCTTTAAGTTGTCTAGATAATCCAGCGTCTCCAATCCTTCAACCCGTACTTCACTGTACACAAGCAAACCGATGCGTGTCAGTATTTTTACTAAACCTTCCTGTAAAGATAGGTGTAGGAGTTCACTACAATATAGCTCCACACTTTGGGAAAATGAAAACAAAAGACAATGGTTATCAAAAATACATGAATGCATATTACCTGATGTCCGAGACAGAGAAATAGGTGTGATAAGCAAATGTGAATGTAAACGGCTTTCCATCAGAGTTGGTGTTTCTGATACGAGAGGTCAGTGTCAATTCTCCTTCAGATCCCAAGGCTATTCTCATCCGGAACTCAAAACTGAAATGAATACACCGAGATGAAAATCAGTAATGTTGCTCTTCTTTGTGAGAGTTGATGAAGAAAACGTACCAAAGATTCTATGTAGACAATTTTTAGCTTAATACGTGCATACTGTTGTAAGAAAGATATAAAGAGCCGAGTTTTGAAGAACCTTACTTGTGAGGCCATGACTTCAGATCATCTTCATTCGGCCTTAGGATCAGGTCAACGAAAGCATTAGAAGAAGAATTCGTTGGCAAAGGAGGTGGGCTAGCATCGACTTCCCAGATCCTGTTCCTAGCGAATCCATGTGATTCGAGTGTACCAAAGTTACTGAACTGCACGTACAAAAAAAACATAATTTCATGAGCATCTCTGAATAGTAAAATGGAACTAACAAAGGAAGAAATATATACACATACTTGTGGAAAGCATAGTGGAATCCCTCCACGGATTGGTTTTGGAGGCTTGAATATAGCCTGCACAACACATATCACATAGTTTCAGATCTCCATTGCTTTAAGCTCATACACTCACGTAACCAGGCAAACAAAAAAAATACTACTCTAGTATGAGCAAATCACTAGATTGCAAAATAAAAACCTTCTATCAATTCACATGCTTCTTTAGGAAACTAATCTAAAGAAGTGAAGATATTTCCTTTAAAAGTAACGATCGATGTAAAGAGTGAAATTTAGATAATTTTTCCCCCCAAATCTTTCACCAACTTCCTTGAACCAATCAGAGAAAGAACATGAGATGCATATAAAAGATAAATGTTTTTAGCATCCACCTTCAACGTCTGTAGGCACCGTATTATTTTCCCCACAAAGCCAAGTTCAAAGGGACACTACCTTGAGCACTTCTAATGTATTTTTTTTTCATGAATCAAATGACTCATTTTGTGAAAATGAACGTAAATTAGATAGAAGATGGAATTGATCTGCATTTACCTTGCTACTGAGGTGAAGCAACTCTTCTCCATTCTCATTCGTCCAAGAAGTCACATGTCCACCATACAAGTATACCTGCATTTCGTTGAAGAAGATCACTAAAATTAAAGCAAAAGTAATCATACAGAGAGCACACTCTGTTTGTTAATTTTACATCATCTCTCTAAAAAAACTCAATCTATCATCATCGCCCAATGGTTTCTCAATACTCTTATCTTACCCTATAGATTCGTAGATTAAGCTCACATTTACACCATTCAGAGCAGATCCGATTCTTCCGTTAATCAAATGCACATAATATATACATAACACAATCACACGAGCTAAAAAAAACCCCAAGGATCTAAGAGATTCAAACAATCGCAATCAAACGAGAACACCGATCTTAACCAAAACAGAAGATCTAAAATCTCAGATCAATCTACCAGGAGCAGAAGCAACTACAGAAAGCCTGAAAAAAGGGGGAGAATACCTCGGCGGAGCGGTTGCGAGACTCACGGAGGATGATTTTGTCGAGGCCATTGATGCCTTTGGCGAGCTCAAAAGAAGGATGCTCCGTCGCCATGGATAGTACAGAAACTATCAGAATCAAATAACGAGATCGCAATCACCGTAATACACCGTCGCTTCTACTCTACTTCTACTTCGTCTTCACTCCTCCTCTCACCTTTTTGCAACGTTTTTGATGCTTTTATTTTAATATTTTCTTTTTCTTTTTTTACTCCGTTTTATTTGGGTTACTATTATAACATAAAGTGACAAAATAAAATTTAAAACATGGGATTAATGAAGATTAGTGACCACCTGATGAAAGATCGTGTTTTTTATTCACATTGTTTCTTCAATAATAGTATAAACCAACAGAAAAAGTTAAGTCCAAGAAAAAAAAAACCCACAGCCACACTGATAGTCTGATAAGAAAATAAAACAAACAGATAAAAAAAAAAGTAATCCTAAGTATCATTTTAGAAAATTTGAATTATGTATATGTAAAAATATATAGAGATTATAGATTTGATTATTTTTAAGCAGCTCAAAAATGAAGATAAAATGTATGATGCCTTCCCCTGCAAAAGAAGATGAAGAGAAAATTAATAAGATAGACTTAATACTAAACCGGTGTTTTATCTATCAACACAATAGATAAACATTGCATCAAACATGATCAAGAGTAAGATAATACCAAAAAATGGATCTAACTTACGGGTTTTGGGGATGAGATGATGGAGAAGACTTGAGTTCTTGAGGGAAGAGTGTGTTCAGAATAATTGAACAGCAGTTTTGAGCTTGTTTTGTTTCCACTTTGGCAGTTTATAGAACTCACTCTTTGTCATCTCAAATTTCTCCTTGAACTCTGCTGAAGTCAAGTATGCCTGGCAAACAGACGCTATCTTCATTAACACGCAAATCAGATCAAACGAATCTATTGTAAATATGTTTATTTAAGTGTCTAAAAGAATCTAACCTCTCTTCTAGTGAGGTCGATATCTGGAACAGGATCCTCTGAGTCGGTTGTGAGGCGTTCGTATGGGAATGTTGGGAGGTTGCTTTCCTCTTCTGCTTCTTCTTCTTTAATGTTGCTCTTTGATTCATCCTCTGTCGTCTCTGCTCCGTTTGTAGCTTCATACATCAAAAAAAAAGATTAAAGAAGGTTAAGCTCAAGAACTCAAGTTATCTCACCAAATCAATAGTTTGGGGGTGCAGACCTTCAGATGAACCGGGGCTAGTTGGTGTTTCTTGAGGAGTAGGCTTAGGTTTCTCGAAAATCGCTGTACGGGCAGCTATAGCTGCGGATCTAGGGGCGAGCTTTGTGAGGTCTGGTGCATGAGACTTGGGGTAAAGCTTCCGGACCATTGGGCCAACCATAGGTGGTGGAGTTGATAGGTTTCTTGTGCTTACGTTCCCAAAGTTTGCAGCAAGTGCGTTGAAAGCTGGAGACCGTCCTCTCACGCGGGATCTGTCTGTACTAGAGGTCACACTTCTTGACCGGGGCTGCGGTTTGTCTGGAACGCTGGACCTGCCGCTGTACACGGGTACTCTCCTTTTAGGTTTCTAAGCAAAAGAAGGACACAACATCTAAGTCAGAAAACAGAGATTGGTTTCGCATGCATGTAACTAGATGAGGTAAAACTTGTACATTTAGAAGCGGCTTTCCTTTGTTTGTGAGGATTGCGAGCTTTCTCTGGAAAGAGTCTCCATGCATCTGAAAAAGCGTTTGGTAGGAGTTAGACTCCAGCCAGCGAGTTTCGAGCAAGTGTAGAGAGAGAGAAGTGACTTACTGCAGATTTAGAAGAGTCCCAGGTGAAGAACCGAGTGAAAAATGGAGGTTCGTTTCCTTCCGTTACAATGTATATCGGTGTCTCGCTTGCTATATTCTCTAGGAGGAAATCATGCTTAAGAAATTTCTGTTGAGGAAGAGGATCTATAAGAACAGTAACGTTTAATCTTATATCTAGTTGAATGAATCTTATGTACCTCTCCAATGGCTAACGCTTGCGGTTTCTTCTTGGGGTCAACTTGTTGCCCGACCCAGACATATACTTCAGTGTGACAATCAAGAATGAAGATATCTTCAGTCATCAAATCATCTTGAGTGAAGTTGAAGATCTCAGTAACCTATATGGGAATAAAAAGGAAAGATGAGATGTGGGATCATAACATGAACATGGCTTACAAAAAATGAAAACCATAACGTTACCTTTAGAGTTTCTGGTAAGATAGCAACATCCACAAGAACAAAACCCACCAGAAAATGCAAATGACAAGTTAGATCAATTACTGGATTTTGAGAAAATAATGCTGGCAAATAGTTTTTACCGTTTGAGAATGTGCAGGAGAAGAGATGAGGATCACTCTCTCCATCCTTTTTGATCTTCTGGCTCGGATATTCTGATTTTCCTCCTAATAGTTCCCAGAACTGTTCAGACTCTATACCTTCCTTTTGTGCCTTGGTGTGTTCATCTGGCTGTATAGAAGAAAAACCAAGAACCAGAGGTTCAAGCAAATTAGAGATATAAGGAGGTAAGCTCACTAACACATGTTACCTTAATCAGATCCAACATTCTCTCCATAAGTTCTTGATCATCCGAGGTAGTTAGATTTCCACACCAAGTGAAAACAGTTGAATCACCATGTAATATATAACAGTGCGAAGAATTCAACCCTGTGGAAACCTGTTGGTACCAGATACTAAATGAACATACCTGTACTAAACTGATGAACCAGAAAGCTGTTTGAATAATGGTTTTCAGTACACGTACCGCATCTATCTGTATGGCTTGCATGTCCTCTGGTCCAGAACCTTGAACCCTAAACAGCGCAACACCTTCTGCATCATAAGTATTATCAGGGACTTCGTTCTCTGCTATGTACTTCTTGAACGCATCACTTAGACCACCCTGAGACAAAGAAAACGAATTGTTACAGATATTCCGATAAAAAATCAAATTCAAAACTAACAAAAGAGTACCTTAAATGTGATGAAACTTTGCATGATCACGAAAAACTGAATCGGTTCTTTTCCCTCGAAAATGCGAGCCTGCATGGATTAGACTGATAAACTCACATCCAAAATGTATATGAACCTTAGAATATATAACGGAAACAACGGGAAGAAGCACCTGAGCAGGCATAAACTTCATGGATTCAACCATCTTGCTGGCCATGGAAATAGCAGATGCTCTGTCTTCCTATATATACCATCATCAACAGTGAGCACATATACAGAGAAAGAAGCTATATACATGTGGTGAAACTTACCTCGACGCTTTGCTTTCCTAGCCAAGTACCCACTAGATATTCCTCTCTGTCATCTCCGGGATATGAGTACTGCAGTATATAACAATCTCCGCTATAGAACTTCGATTGCTCCGCTCCTTCGAGAAGGATCTTTTCCTCGTTATTGACTCGCCAGACCTGCATAATTTCATAGTTACCAAACAGAAGACTATGTTTTGATAACTCACAACATATCAATGCACGTAGCAACAAATTAGTCACTCTACCTGGAGATTTCCTGTGCCATCAATGTATGGCTTGGGTTCGTCTTTAGAAGAAGGTGAAGAAGTCTTAACCAGGCCTTCAACGTTAACTCCTTGCTTTTGCAAAAGAGCTGGTGAAGAAACAAACAGAGATGAAGTATCTCACATTGGAATGTTCAAAACAAACAGCAATTTGATCAATAACTAATTGTCTACTACACCTGCAACTTTGCCTCTGCCTTGCCGGGGCTCAGCAACTGTACTTGTAGCCGGCCATGAATCAAACTTAGATCGGAACATCACTGTTTCAAACCCTTCCATCACACTGATCAGGTTTGATTTTGGACGTTCAGACGAACGGAAAAATTCCTGAAAGATTTTAAGAAGTGACAATATGACAACAGTGAACAAAACTCATCAGAACAAGACTGTTGGTTTTGGTGCATGAGAAGAAATGTACTTCTGCAGCTTCAGTTGCGTTCTTCCTTTGGTCGATTGAAGTGTTTCGTCCCTTCCAAACGAACACTTCGAGACCGCAATCGAGAATATAACACTTGTTAGTGTCTAAAAGCTCTTTCTCCAAAGTCTCAGCCTCTACGGCTTCTGTCTGTCCCTTCTCCACACTAGGAAAGACCAAACATGTCTCGTATCAGAACATTATCGTCTGTGCCAGTAATGAGCTTTTGTCAAAGGTGTTATACCTTAAGAGTTTGATCCCATCAGATACAGCGGTTTGGTCATCACTGACTGCTGATTTCTTAGGAAGCGGAGCAAAGCCGCCAAACAAACCCCAAAACTCTCCAGCTTCAGCATCAGCCATCATCCTCCCATCATCTACAAGAAAGAAAATCACACAATAAAGTTGGTGGAAACCTTAGCCTCTATTGGGGTTTTTGTGACAGTTTAGTTCACTCACCCACAGCTGCGATCTCGCACTTCCCATCATGGTACGTGTCTTTAATGTACTGAACAACCTCAAGAGCTTTTGCTCTTTCTTGAATACTCGAGTTGGAACCACTGAACTGAAAAATTTTAGACTCTGTATCAAGAATGAAAACGTCGTCGTGGTTGAGAGTGGATCGAACAAACGGAACCTGAAAATGAGAAAAACAAAAAGAAGGCAAACCAAGATGAAACATAGAAGAGTAGACCAACCGAAAACATTTCAGGACATTGTAAAAATTGACTCGCCAAATTAGCAAAAAAAAAAAAAAAATTGACTCGCCTCTTTGACACGGACGACATGTTTGCCTTTGCAGATATACAAACGCGTCTGGTGCTCCTCGGGCTTGACGTGGTTGAACCCGGAAGCGACTCCACCTTCCTGAGGTATAATGCAAGGTTTGAAGTAGGAAAGGAACTTCTCGGTCTCGTGACCCTGTACTTCTCGGTACTGAACAGCACGCCCACCTAACGCAGTGTCTAACTCAACTGTCTTAACGGCTACAGAACCATGCTCATCCTGTTTTTAATCAACACAAACACAACCATTATTCTTATTCATTTAAAGAATACGCAAGAATATGAAGAGGGAGGGAGTTACCTGACTGGAATCTTTGCCGAGCCAGTAGTGAATATCGTGATGCAGGGAACCGCTTCTTGACGCCGTGGTCTGGCGTGAGATAGTTAGATTAAGAAGGTTTTAGATACTATCAAGAAGTATGGTATAATCAAGCAGAAATATAAACACGAACCTTTAAGACTATATAGGAATCTCCGGAGAAGAATTTGCCATTGGACTCTTTTGGAACAGCTACAGGTTTGAAGTTCTCGATGCGCCATATTTCAATCCCGCTGTACAATGCAATAAACAGGAGATATAAGAATATGCAGATGATCAAAATATGCAGATGATCTAAAGGAAAATTAGAAAAAGAGTGGGGGAAGGTTACGATTTCTGGCCACATCCTTGGAGAGCCTCATCTAAATCTCTCATCGAAAACGTCGCCATTATAGTTTTTTTTTTTAAAAAAGAAGAAGCTTAAACTCTGCTCAGCTTCAAGAAACAAACAAAACCTGCAAAGATATTTGGACACGATGTTTGGTACTAGAATCACTGAAACAACCATTGTAACTGAGAGACGAAACTTCTACTGTACATAATTTTTTCAAACATTTCCTATCATCTACTCAACCAAAACATAATAACCGTAACCATGATCCTCAAAAGGTAGCTGCAGAAATTTCAGACAAAAGGCACAGATGACAGAACAGAGGATATTCGACAGCAGAGGACAACAAAACAAGAAGAAGGAAATTCATATGAGAGATGGACATGCATCCAAATTCGTAAGAAAAATGATTGGTTTCGAGGCGATCGAATACCCACATGCAAAAGAAAAGGAGCTGGGCGATTAAAAACTTGATGGATAATAATTATCTCTGTAAATCTAACGAGGAATTATTATTATTACAAAGGAATACCTTTTTTTCACAGATTGTAGTCAAGAACAAGGAGGAAAAGCTGCGTGCATCCTCTCTTGAAAGATTTGGTAAAAAAAAAGGAGGAAAAGAAAATGTGATGATCCGAAAAAGTAAAAACGAACTTTGTGGTGAGACTTCCCGCTTTTTCAGATGGAGAGAGAGAGAGTCAGTTTGGCAAAACAAAAATCAAAATGTTCATTCCAATATTAGTTTGTTTATTAAAATCATTCGTAGGAGAAGGAAGACAGAAAATAAATAAATTAAAATCCGTAGACTTTGCAAATGGCTAATTAAAAATGATTTGATTAATCGTGCCTCCCTCCATATAAGCTAAAATTAACGCATTGTCTCTCATGAGTTTGAAAAAGGTGTGAATCACTAACGTGTAAACGAGTTCGTCACTCTCACTTAGTCTCCTCGCCGCACACTAGCCTCTTCTTCCTCTCTCTCTCTCCGTCTCTTCTCAACTTCCTTTCGGTTTCGTCTTCCTCTTCTTCTTCTTCTTCCCCCGTCGCCGATCAATTTCAACCTTGACCGTAACGCGGGCGGCGCGAATTGTAGTAACAAACCACGATGATCATTGTTAATTGGGTCCCATATTAATGGGCCTATACTGAGTCAAAAAGCCCATTTTGTACTCCGTCCAGATTAGAGTCAAAAACGCACTCGGTCAAACTTTGCAACGCAAGACTCGAATTTTTGAAGGTAATGGCACTTCGATTACTAAGCAGGAGGACGCTTGGGAGCAGGCTTTTGAGAAACCGTTCTTCTCTTGCTTCACTTCATTCTCATGCCACAAGTTTTGGTATCACTCCCCCCCCACCCAAAATCCAATCATTCCTCTCTTCATTTTGCCTCTTTAGTATTCTTAATAATGACTTTGATCATTGTGGTTCATGCTAAACAAACGAAACGAAATGCTTTAGTCGTATTCAGATTGTGATTTTTTTTTTTTACTGTGTGAGTGTAATCTTCACTGTTTTTGATTTTTTCAGGGTTTCAACAAGTAAAGGAAGAAGAGAAAAGCAAATTGGTTGGCAACGTCTTCACCAATGTAGCTTCCAGTTATGATGTCATGAATGATGTCATGAGCGCTGGCTTGCATCGGCTATGGAAGGAAAGGTTTATACTCTTGTGTTATTTATGGTTTCCTCTTGTATAAAAATTGACACTTTTGGTTGTGGTCTTTTTTTTTTTTTTTTTAATTTCAGACTCGTTGGGAAGCTGAGTCCATTTGCAGGGATGAAGCATCTTGATGTTGCTGGTGGAACGGGTAAGGGATCGTTTTTTTAATATGCAGGTGATGTTTCTGGTCACTATAGTAAAGGGATTGTGTTTCAATATGCAGGTGATGTTGCGTTTAGGATCTTTGATGCTGTCAACAGTGTCAAACGAAGGGAACTGAGGAAAGTTGATGAGGCTTCACTTGAAGAAACTCAGATCTACGTATGTGACATTAATCCCAATATGTTAAACGTGGGGAAACAACGTGCTGCTGACAGAGGTGAAACCTCAGTTGTTTGTTTGTGCATCACATTTCTACCCTCTTTGAGGTCCTTTGCATTTCAAGTTTCCTTTGCTATCTTGAATAGGTTTAAGAGACAACAAGTCACTCGTATGGGTCGAAGGAGATGCAGAGGCCTTGAGTTTCGATGACAACTCGATGGATGGATACACTATTGCGTTCGGAATAAGGAATGTCACGCACATTGAAAAGGCTCTCGCAGAGGCTTATAGGTACAAATATTCACACCAACTTGATTTTAGTTTGTCGGAATGTTGTATCCTGTCTCAGTGTCTTATAACACTCAGGGTACTAAAACGAGGAGGAAGATTCTTATGCCTTGAGCTCAGCCATGTTGACATTCCGGTCTTCAAAGATTTGTAAGTTTTTATGATTTAGACATTATTGTAGAAGTAAGCAAGTCCCTAATTAGTCTTTGTGATCTCACTTTGTTTCTTGTGTTGCAGATACGATTTGTATTCGTTCCAGGTAATTCCAAACTTAGGGGAACTAATTGCCGGTGACCGGGATTCTTACCAGTACTTGGTTGAGAGTGTTCGACGGTTTCCTCCTCAGGTTCAAACATTCAACTTTTTGTTACCTTTCTTGGAAAACTTCCTCTTTAGTTTATAGAGATGTTTACTGCATGGTTTGGAAGAATTGGATAAAATGATGTAGTCATCATGATGTTGTTAACTGGTGGGTTTCTTGGGAAAAAAAAAACAATTAGTAACATTCAACGATCAAATATGTAGTTGTGGTTGTGCTAGATTCATAGGTTTAAAGTTTTGATAGCGTGGATAAGACGTTTCAAGCCTCTGTTTGTAATGGCTGCTAGATTGAATTAATATAATGAATGCAGGAGAGATTTGCAACAATGATAGCAGATGCAGGATTTGAGAAGGTGGAGTACGAGAACCTTGTTGGTGGAGTTGTCGCCATCCACTCTGCCATAAAGCTCTGAACTTTCTCTCTCTCTTGCTTCAAAACCACACACTGTAAAAGTTCTTAGGTGAAAATAAAGCTCTGCCCAAGAGAGAATTTGGCTCATAACTGTTGATTTCCCTCTTCTGTTTTGAACCTTTTTGAGATGGAATGTCAAAGATTCAAGAAGACTATAATTTAATATTAGAAACAT
>CM028687.1:61591356-61678605 GCA_016771965.1 Brassica carinata | reverse complement strand
GCAGAGTAACAGCGAAGAAGCTCGTAACCCTCGCATTGTCAGGTTGCCTCGTCCGGAGATTCGTACTAACCTTTATTCTCTTCTCGCCGGCGGCTTCACCGGCTTCTTTCTACAGAGAGAGAGAGAGAGAGTCTTGTTTAGTTCTTCTAGCTGTTTCGTTGTGTGGGATTCTCGTTTATATGATCGTTTTATTAAATTAAATCAACGAAAAGTCTGATGATTTGATTTATTCTTACAAGTTCACAAAAGTGTATCCATCATTGAAATTATTTTTCTAATAAAATAGTTGTAGCCTACCTCAATTACGCGTAATCACGTATTTGTTTCAAAATGAAACTGTCCAACTCAACGCCAAACCTGATGCTTGGCCCGTCTTAAGCTTTTCTGCTCAAACATCATCGAAACACGACCCTCCTCAACACCTTAACAAAGCGACACTTATCGACCGACCGAACCAGCGAATACAACTTGTACTAGTTGCGAAGACTAGGACATCGAGCTGCTTTCTGTTTTTGTTCTTGGCTTTCCGAATGGTGGGGAACAAGACCACGAAATTGTATCAAGGAGGACAGGGTACTACAATCGACTGGACAAATCACAACCCGCGTGCAAATACCTCTCAAATAGTTGAGTCAAAGAACAAGATAACAGCTAATCTGACACTAACCGACAATGATGACAAGGTCTCACTTGTTTCTCCGATGCACAATGGCAGACACTGGTGAAACTACTCAACCCGACAAAATCTTCTACCGATGGAAATAGACTAAGTGGTAAGAATAATGATCCTGTTTGGATCCTTGATACAGCGCCACTCATCACATGACTGGCTGTATCGACCTACTTCACGACATACATCATGTCTCTCGGTTTCAGTAAAATTACCGGCTGGAGCGAATGTACTAACCACACAACGAGGAACCATACGATTGACTTCTCAGATACAGTTGCAGAATGTCATCACGTGGATGGCTTCCACGAACTTGATATCTTTTGGCCAACTTCTTACTGATAATTCTCTTGTTGGCCAAGTTACTGATCGACTCATTTTTTGCAGGACCGCACTACGAGGACACTGATTGGAGCGGTAAACGAGAGGAGAGGGACTGTATTTATTCGAGGCATAGAGACTGCAATGCCAATACTGCAACAAGTGATGAAGGTGTTTTGTGGCATCAACGTCTTGGACATCCATCTTCCGTGTCGTCAACTTGCTTCCTGGAGTCAAACTTAAATCTAGTAGTCTTGCTTTGTCTTTCTAGCTGTGATGTCTGCCTTCGATCAAAACAAACCCGAAACTCGTTTTCGAGTTATAATAAAGCATCATGTCCTTTTGAATTAATTCATTGTGATCTTTGGGGACCATACCGCACCCTCGGCATTCTGCGGCCCAAATATTTCTTGACTATCGCCGATGATTACTCAAGAGCCGTTTGGCTTTATCTTCCCGACAAAACTCTTGTTTCCAACCGACCAAGAGTTCATCGCCTTGTCAAAAGCGCAATTCGACCAAAACGTGAAGATTCTCCGAGCGGTAACGGCACTGAATTTATGTGTCTCACGAAATACTTCCGAACAAGGCATTGTACATGAAACCTCTTGCTGGGAACTCCACAGGAAAACAGGCGCATAGAACGCAAGCATCGGCATATTCTGAATGTGGCATGCACTACGATTTCAAGCTGGCTTACCAATCGAAGTTTTGGGCTGAATGTGCATTGTGGCGTGTTATCTGATAAATAGAGCATCGCCCAGCTCTTGAATGATAAAACACCTTTCGAGATGCTCTACAAACGACAGCCAGCATTCGAACAGCTCCGGTCTTGGTGCTTATGTTACGCCACAACCAAAATCACAATGCCGACAAGTTCGCCTCGGCCGGGCTGCATATTTCTTGGTTACCCTATGGCAAGAAAGGTTATCGACTATATGATTTAGAAAAAGAAGAATGCTTCACTTCACGGGATGTTCTGTTTCAAGAGCGTTTTCCTTACCTCGACAAAAACCGATTCTCTATCACGACACCAGCGGCGATTCACCAACAACAATGACCACGACGATCATCTTGAAGAACCTGATCAATCTTCGTATGACTGACATACCTTCGACATCTACTGATATATCCCCACTTCAACGACAACTACGACTACCATACCTTCAAACACGACACCACCTTCGACTGATACGCCTGTGACCACACCTACGACTGATCAAGAACTAGGCCGCGGCCTACTGGACTAAGAAACCCTCAACGCCTTGCGGATTTTGTCATAAATACAGTTCTCACCCTCTCACAGCCTACGCTCCATCATCGCCCTCAGGTAGGTCTATCCTATCTCGATTATTACCGCGACTGCTCGTTTTTCCAAATCACACTGCAGTTACTTGCCCTATCACTTTCGTCGCCGAGCGATCGTTCAAAGAAGCAGTGCTCCACGAAGTCTGGAAGAAGCAATTCGATTCGAGATCGATGCATTAGAGTTAAACAAAACTTGGGACTTGGGACTTGGTTTCACTACCTCGAGGAAAAAGGCACTTGGCTGTAAGTGAGTATTTCAATAAAACTAAAATCTGATGGGAGTTTGGAAAGATACAAAGCAAGGCTCGTTGTTCATGGAAATAACCAAGTCGAAGGGTCGATTATGGTGAGACTTTTGCACTGTTGCAAAATGACTACGGTTCAGTATCTTCCTTGACATTGCTGCAAAACAAAACTATGAGGTTTATCGGATGGATGTTCATAATGCATTTCTACATGGGGATCTGTAGAAGAGGTTTACATGAAACTACCACCGGATTTCAATCTGACTCGACAATGGTATGTCGACTACTGAAAATCTCTTTATGGCCTGCGACAAGCTCCACGATGCTGGTTTGCTGCTTACTTTTGCTCTAGCGTGCGTTTGGTTTCACTCAATCTCGAAGTGATTACTCTTTCTTTGTCTCCAGGCGGCTCTACGCTCGAGTACTTGTTTACGTTGATGACCTTGTTATCGCTGGGAACTCTTCGGCAATTACAAATTTCAAGAGCTATCTATCCGCTTGTTTTCACATGAAGGACTTAGGTCTCTCAAATACTTTCTTGGTCTCAAAGTTGCAAAAGCATCGATGGGTTCTATTTATGCCAACATGAGTATTATGTGAAGTTGTCACGAAGTCGGTTCTTGGATCTAAGCGGCCGGTTTTCCCATAGATCGAAACACGGCCTTGCCTTAACTACAACGCCTTTCTACGCACGATCTGCTGGTCAGGCTGGATTGGAAGACTAGTTTATTTGGGAGCCACACGACCTGATTTGGCATATTCTATTCATATCCTTACTCGGTTTATGCAGCAACCTCAAAGCCCCTGGGGCTGCATTGCCGTCATTCGTTATCGAAAGGCACACTTTCGGACGAATAATGTTGCGTGCAGCTCCTCTATCCACCTTACCGGATGGTCTGATTCACTGGAAGGTTGCCCATTAACTCGCCGTTCATTGACAGGATGGATTGTTCAAATTGGTACTTGGTTATCTCTTGAAAACACGAAACAAGACACCGCCGCTCTTTCCTACCCAAGCGAATACGAGCAATGACTGAACTTGCGCGAGAATTCAAATGGATTAAAGGCCTTCTCGACTTGGCATACGCCTGATGGTAATGACCCTTATGTGCGAATCAGTCTGCTATCTACTGACTCGTAATCCGGTTTTCCATGAGCGAACAAAACATATTGAAGCAAAGTGTCATTTCATCCGTGATCATATCATCAATGGCACCATCAAACGAAGCATGTCACCTCTAAAGATCAACTCGCGGATATTCTCACGAAGGCCCAAGGACGAAAGGAGTTCGACATTTTTCTTTACAAGTTGGGTATTCGAAACTTGTATGCTCCAACTTGAGGTTGTATGCTCCAACTTGAGGGGGGTATTACGATATATTTCGATATAGATTAGACTTATCTATTAACTTGTAATTATCTATTAGTTTGTTCTTATCTCTTTCCTATTATCGATATTTTAGGATCTTCTAACTTGTATATAAACAGACCTTGAGGTCATGTATGAATAACAGATTACGATTAGAGATTATAGAACTTCTCAACTTTGTCAACGAAAAGGATGAGTCTCAACAACCCATGAACCAAAAAAAAAAAAATTCAACAATGAAGACGAACGACGAATCCAATGCGAGAAATAAAGCGTTTCTGTTCATATATTTAACAGTTCCGACAATGAAAACGACGTCGTGTTAGGTCCCTCAATAAACGCATGAAACTATAACAGTGAGAGGACAAAGACGTTCACGTCGACACATGAAGAAGAAAGAATCGTATACCTTGAAATGAAGAAGGATCCATGTCTTCTTCTGGACCCACATTACTATCAAAACGCCAGATCTTTGACAGCTGCATATCAATTTTCAAACAAAGAATAAAACAAAAGTAAAAATAATGTAAAGTTATATGGAATAAGATAAACACCCATCACAACAAAACATACAGAGTTCTAACAAAAGAAGGGATCAAAGATGTAACAGTAGCCATGATTTGGAAGAACAAAAGAGATCGATAAAGCTCATATTTTTTATTTTTCAAATTTTGACAAAATTAAAACTCTAAACAACCAAAATGCAAAAACCATGAAGCTCTCCTAACATAATATAAAATGTACGTATAGACATAGATTCGAGGACTCAGCCTTCAAGCTCTATAAAAGAGCGATACAAGAACAAAAGTCTTATTAATTTAAAAAAATAAATACACAAATATTCAAAAATATATACTTGAGGAAATTTAAAAACAAAAAGAGGATTGGTTCATTGTATCACCGAATGAAAAACTTCCAACAACAAACATCTAACAAAGACAAGTTTTATTACCGAAGCAGCTTGCATTTTTTCCTGTGTTCTTCGTTTTTTTTTTATCTCTGGTCTTTTCTTTCTTTCTAGGTTATCTTGTGTAGTAGTAGTAGTAGTTTGTGAAAAGAAAATATATTTCCTCTTTTCTAGATGTTTCTAGCACAGAACCCTCCGATGAATCATCTTCTTCTCTGATGAAAGCTTTTTTTTAAGTTCTTTAAAAGTTTGGTTTTAAATATAAAAGACAAAAAAAGTTGTAAATATCTGATATGTTCACGTGGTCTCGAAGATATTATATACACGCAAAATGCTTTGATTTGACTGGCAACCAATGTTGGGATTAAATACACACCTTCTTATTAATATATCCCAAGATATTCTTGAAGAATTATAAGAATATTCCAATAATAATCCATGAACTATAAGAATTGACAGCATGTAGAACGATTTGAGATCGAAAGAACATTAACATTTAGTTAGTAAATATTTATCTTTATGTCATTAGCAGTTTAGCAGCCTATATGGTTTTGCAATTGTTAATATTTTCAACATAAATATGCGAATTTTTGTTTCCCCACTGCAACCCATTTGATTTCTATTTTGTTAAAATATTTTATATTGTAATATAACTTACTTACATAATCTATTGCATTTTGGTTCATTTTTAAAAATATATCCACTATGTCAGTCACTCTACAAATATAGCTTACTATTAGCTTTATGTGGTACAAATAATGATGTATGCTAGCATTTTAATTGATGTCAAAAGTTATTAACATATTAATTTGCCCATAAAGAAGGTCGGTCCGAAAACCAAGAAAGGTACTTGCCATGAGATGGTGTTATCTTATTAGCATAGTACATACGATTTCTTCGACTGGTTCTAGAACGGACATATCCGATTTGGTAATATGCTAGAATATACAGACGAATGATTTGGAATATAATGTTCACTGTTCAAAGACTTACTATGCTAGAGTAACTCTGACTGAGCGAGATAAAACATTAATTTTGGTGTGTTTACTTTTTTCTCGAAGAATTTTAAATTTATTCATATCAAAAAACGCTTTTGAGATAGCCTTCCCATGTGTACAAAAATGATTAATGAACAATGGTATATTATATTGGTATAATGTTTAAATAGCATTAAACAATTAAAAAAAATTGTTAATAAATATAATTAATTATTTCTTAAGTTGTGTTATTATTTAGGCATTTTCTTTTTTTCACGTCAAAATTGTTTCTCATACATACCTTTTATGGTAGAAAGAGAAGAGGAGGAAATCACATTTGGATATTATTAAGTCAAATATATACAAAATTAGCAAAATATTAAGTGTACTGCTAAAAATAATAATGTTATTCTACAATGGATTCTGCATGGCTTAAACCTTCAATTAGTTTAGACAATACAAAAATAATTGACAGATAAATCTATTTTTTTTTTTTTGAAATGGCGTTTCGAATGTAAAAAAAAAACAGATAATACTTTGACTCTGATTTATTTGATTTTAAATTTATCGTTATATTTATTCTTTTATTTTGTTGTTCAGTTATTCCATTTATTCACTGATAGACACCAGTCCAGCCCACTATCTTCTAGTAATTAAACCCATTTAAAAAAAAAAAAAAACACGGACTATTTCGACTTTAAAAAAAGTTACAAAATACAAAATTTCGACTGGGATTGATTGCAACTGCAGCAAGAACTTGGGAGGCTTGCAAGAAATAGCGTTCCAGTGAGCTCGTAATTACTTGGTTTAAAACAAATACTAGAGTCGATCATACATAATTATAATATTAAGATTTTGATTCTCCAAAAAGGAGGAGGAAGAATCTTTGATAGTGACAACTAAAAGCTGAATATACATATAACTAGATAAACCAAGGAGAGGTTTGGTGATGGTCAAACACAGTACTACCGCGGCTGCTACATTTTCTGACAATCTCTTAATGCAAAGTAACTTCACTTGGATCCATGGTTTTCAAGTTCCAACATTCTCATACTCCTTGTAGATAGAGAGAGACATTATATAGATACAGATGATACATCAAAATAATTTAAGAAAGAGTGCAACAGAGATATGAAGAAGAGAGAAGTTTATAAGTATACCTCAGCTGTCAATGGAGCTATGGATCCCCTGCAAACAAGTTTGGCAATTGTTATTTTTTTTTGTTTCACATTATCATCCTTGTTTAAGCTAGAGCTATGTGTTAGTTTTAAAGATAGAATACCTTTCGCTGCTCTGATTTTGGGAGGTGTTTACACATTATGGACTCCTGCAATAATAAAATGGATAAAAAGAATCATTATTGTAGAGGGAAATAGATGGCTGAACAAAATGTCTAAGTCGCAAGTAAAGAAAATGAACCTGTTCTTGGATTATACTTCTTGCCTCCACGAGCTGAGCTTCAAGTTCAAGCTCTCTCTGTTGCTTCAGAAGTAACAGATGCTCCTTCGGTGCATCTTGCAACTGGACCATGCGTTCCTTTATGTCCCAAGGAAAACAAGACGAAAAATAGCTAAGAAGTAAGTTAAGCACTGGTAAAAGATCGATATTGCATAAATGGAAATGCTCAGTAATAAAAAAAAAAACCTTTATGGAAGCCATCTTGGTGCAAACTTTCTTCTATTTGACCTCTAGCCATCCGAAAGGTAGATCAAAGACATCCTATGTAATGACTAGTTAGATATTGGCTATAATCAATGATCTACCATAATAAGGGATTCAATCATACCGTCTTTCCACCCAATGGAGATTGTGAAGGATCAGCCTCACGTTTCTCATTGCCAGCCAATGAAGGATTAGCTGACCCGTTTGGAGCGTTTAAGAAATCACGCATATCTGTCTGCAACATAACCAAACAAAGAACTTTGCTTATGAATGAAGAACATGTTAACATACTGAGGTTAAGTGTGAAGATAGAGCTTACCTGCATGGATCAAGCAGCGCTCTAAGGTTAGTGTTCTCAGCCATAAGCTCTTGGTTTTGCTTCATATGCATCCACCTGCAGGGACAACATTATTAAAGAAATGCTGCGTAATGTTAATGAAGTGTTGTTGTTAGACTCGTACTATCTTTTGTAGAAGTCAGTATCAGTCTTCTTGCCATTCCAGGTCCCACGCTGCCTCCTTCTTTCTATTGAAGTACATCAAAACATCAAATTATCAGTCAAGTGGAAAGTACAACATTCATCATTAAGGATGCTAGTAAAGGACCTGTAGCAAATTCATGATCTCCATTCCTGATTTTGATTCTTTCTTTTTCTCCATCAATACTTGATTCAACCGTTCCTGCGAGAGAAACAAAATGTATCCTTCATAATGCAGATCAAACATGATACAGAAGAGTCACTTCCATGAGAGAAAGATACACAACCTGCAATTTAATGTAATCCTTTTCCTTTTTCTTCATTTCATGTATCTGTTGAGCTTTGACTTGCTATATCAGAAATTGGAAAAACAAAATGTAGTAAATCCATCAGTACAGTTTCATCAAGATGAATTAGTTAATCCAAGCCTCAAAAAAACCTAATCAGACCTGGTTACCGATGACCATTCTTTGAAACTCATCTCTCTCCTGCTGTAGCTTTTCAATCTGGGACTTCAACGCCGCCGTGTTTTTGGCTTCCTGTCCAACGAGTGAATCCACAATCAATCAAGAGTCTAAGCACATAAAGTAGAATCAGCTGAAACTAGACAAGACTCACTGTTCTAGTAATTGTTGCGATTTCTCTGTCCTTGTGCTGGAGCTGCGCATCAAGCCTCTCAACTTTAGCTTCAAGTCTAGCTATATCCGATTGTTGTCTATATACAAGTAAAAGAACCCAAATAAACCACAAGGATTAGATAAAAGCAACACAAACCAATACAAGTGCAACAACATTTAGGCAATGAACTAGATACGTAATCAAGATCCCAGATTTTTTAATGGAAGTCAAATATTACCATAGCTGAAACACTAAATAAGTAAACAACAACTAATATCAAGTGGCTTTAAACGAAAATCACAGCCAAGCTCCATACAAATTGTTCAGTGTAAGGTTCAGTAAACACAAAAAGAGAAAAAAGAGTTTTCACCTCTGCCTCTGTTCATTAGCAGATTCTCTAAACTCCAAGTCACGCTGTCGCTGCTGAAGCAACGAGTACATACAATTGCAGGTCCTCGAGATGGAAACCTAATCAACCAAAAAAAAAAAAACTTAATCAAAACCGTCACAACAACAAAGATTGCAGGATTAATAGACGAATCAAACAATAAAACGAACCGGATCATTGGAGAAGAGATCGAGCGAGGCCGGGAATCCAAATGTAACCATAGTTTGATTCAAGTACTTGGCACAATGCTCTAGATTGTCCACGTTCGCGAATGTGTAATCCCTTCTCAAATCCAAAAACATACACAATCATAAACCCTAACTATACTAACTCATCGGAGAATTTAAAACCCTAGGGAGGGAGGGAGGAAGAAGAGAACTAACCCCGTCGCGGACTGAGCCAACACCTGTGGAGCAAGAAAACCAAATGAATCACTGTGCTTAAAATTTCGAGAGGAATATAGAGAGAGAATGCATCGGGAGAGAGTAATCTTACTTTGGGATCGAACTCAGCATCAGTCGGCGGCATTTTCGAACGGCTTCCTCCGGTTAAGCGACGGTTCGAGGCGACGAGTGAATCACAAGAGCAGATCTAATCGAGCAGAGAGAGAGAGAGAGAGCGAAAAGAAATTCAAAAATCAAATTATCTGAAACGGAATGTTTCTGGAGAATTGCAGAAAAAGGTTTTTAATTTAAACCTCTCTCTCTCTCTTTCTTTGCTTTTTATTTCAGGTAAATAATCAAAGTGACTTTTTTTTAATTATGAGCTCTCATTTGCGGATGGTGGTGACTGTAATCCAGTGTACTCATCTTTAAGCAAGGAGAAACATGGGCCCACGTATGATAGGCCTGTGTAAGGCCCAAATTGTTTATGTTCTGACTTGTGATGTGCTAAATGTAGATGTGAACTCATTGACAGAACGAGTAACAAATTGTTTCCAACTCAGAAACGAGAAGTTTTCCACTTAACTACATTTGAGTTGTCTGAGTTTTCCACTTAACTCAGACAACAAAGTATGTTATTTATGGCACTTCTTAAGGCATGTATTACCGTTACAGAATCAGAGAACAAAGTGAAAAGCATGTTGCAAATCATTATCAATATCATCAAATGTATATGATTCTAACAGAAAGCAATAGCATGATGAATTCTTTATAGAATGATTATAAACTAAAGACAAGCAAAAAATGAGTTTCTTAAATATCACATATACACATATACACAAGGGGAGAAATTTGAAAGAACCTGACTTGCTGCAACCCATCTCCCTCAGAAAAATCTACATAAACATCACTCAAAAGTCCAAAACTCGTGATGCTCCGACTAAAATTACCCTGCATAGCACCATTGATCACCTAACTCCACAAATCCCTCTCCTGTGATCACGAACTCGCAAGAAGACGCAGGCAAATGAGGTGAAAAAACAATATCAAGCCGTCTCCTAGCTCTTCCAGACACAGAACTCGAACCGCTCACATCATCCTCCTCCCTTCTCTCTTGGCAGATAGTATCCCCACTTCGTGAGATGAAAACTCTAGAGTTCACACAATTAGCCCAAGCCAATCCCAGAGCAGGAACAACCCGTCTCCCAGACGAATACAAACACCTCAGATTCCCAATCCTCAACCCACTCAACCCATCAGAAGACTCGACAAAATCAGTCACCTGATTCGTAATCACAACAGCCAAACCAAACTTACTCGCCAGCTGCTTCAACTTCCCTGATATCTTGAAAAAACAAGAAGCTCTCTTCCTGAGATCAGACGGTGTGTTATCAAACTCCGATCTGAACAACGCCGCGACGGAGTCAAGCACGATCAGCTTCAGAGGAAGCCTCGTTTTCGAGGTTTTAACGAAAGATTCTATCTTAGGCATTACGTCGAACAGGTGGTCTACAGAGTGGACGTTTTGCACGAAGACGTGATCGCAGGGTTATCGTTGTGATCCGCGTAGATGCTCGGGTTCGATAGGTGAAACGATCGCGAGAGCTGGTGGAGACGGCGAAACGGGAAGGGGAACTCGGAGTGGAGATAGAGAGCTGAGCCGTCGAGTCCGCCGTTTGAAATCGGGAGCTGGGCGCAGAGGGAGAGCTGAAGGCAGAGCTGTGTTTTCCCGCAGCCGCTCTCCGCGACGATTTCCGTTAGAGAGTCGCAGGAATCCGCCGCGGAGACATTCGTCGAGGGTTTCGCAGCCGGTGGTTAGCTTCAGGGTCGTCGGCGATTGTGAGACGAGGCTCCGCGGCTTCATTTTCCTATTTCACCGCCAAAAGCTACATATTTCAAAAGAAAACAAAATTAAAAGTTCTTCTTGGATTGGGCTTTTTAAACTTATCTGTAGGCCCAATAAGGTACAGAGTGATGTACTAAACGATGCCGTTTTGATATTACTCCTTTTCATTCGTCTTCCCGATTCTCCTCAGATCTGATGATGCTCTGAATGATTAAACGAACCGAGGCTACATCGAGATCGAAGACTCGCGAGTTGTAGAATCTCCCCAGATCTAATTCGAATCGCGATCATGTCGTGCTTAGCTCTAGCTCTGCAACCGGTAAACGGATCTGACATCTTACTCCAAACCAGAGAATGGTTCCCGCCGGCGCGAGCCCTAATCGCTCTCTCCTACTTCCGCCAAACGCGCCAAGCCTTCTCCTCCTCAAAGCAGCAACAGCAACCGTCAAATCGGAAACACACTCAACCTTCCTCCTCCTCCGCCGCAGATCCCGACGACGCCGCCGCGGCGGAGTTCGTAGGAGACGATCCCCTCGCTGCTTCGAACGGACAAGTGATCGTCGGCGTGGAGAGCAAGTACCGCGTCGTCTACCGACTAGTGAACTCGATCTACATCCTCGGCGTCACCGTCGCGGATCACGACAACTCGATCAACGTCTTCGAGTGCATCCACATCGTGAACCAGGCCGTTAGCGTGATCGTCACCGCGTGCCGTGGAGTCGATGTGACTCCCGAGAAGCTTGGCCGCAAGTACGCGGAGGTTTACATGGCGCTTGACATCGTCTTGCGTGGCGTCAGCAACATCCGTTTGGCGGCGATGCTCGGGGCTATGCACGGAGATGGGATCGCGAAGATGGTGCATTCGGCTTTGGATACGGAGAACAAGATCAGAGGAGCTGATAGCTGGATGGCGGTGGAGTCTCACGCCGCGGAGCATCAGGCTGCTGTGAACGCGTTCTCCAATGCGAGATTCGAGTTGCCTGCGGAGACTATCGCCGCGGGGGATGAATTAGCTGCGAGTTTGGCCCCGGTGGTGCAGGAAACCGAGCAGTTGAAGGAAGAGCCGGAGGTTGAGAATAAGGATCCTTTCGCGGCGAGTGAGACGATCAACAAGGAGAAAGAACTCGTGGGTGGGTTCAAGAAGACGAAGGATCCTTCGTCACAGGATCTGAGTTTGGCTCTGGCGGGGCTCGAGGTGACTACGTTGCCTCCAGCCGAGGCAACGCAGTCTACACACATCAATGTGGAAGGGTTCGAAGGGGAGTACGGTGGGATTGCGTTCAGCAACGAGCAGGCGACGATTGGAGAGACTTTTGAATCGTTTAGTGATGCTTGGGGAGGTGGGTTGGATCCTTCGGAGTTTATGGGACCGAAGAAGATTCATAAGAAGGAAGGACTCGGCGGGCTTGAGCTGTTGCACACGAGTGATCCTAAGGCGGTGGAAGGTAAAGATGGAGAGGGAGGTAATCTCGATAACTTAGTTAAAAAGGCTGAGATGAAAGGTCCTGAAATGTATGTCTCTGAGGAAATTAGAACCGAGTTTAGAGAATCCTTGCTTGCTAGAGTAGGACTGATGGGTGTCATCTACTTGAAAACAATGCCACCTAAAGGCTCTGGTGAGGAGAAAGAAACCGAGTTCTCGTTCCGTGTTGAAGGTACTGCTGCTGTTAAGAGATTCGCTATGCAGAGTTCTCGGATCAGTAGCTTAGGGGACGGTTTGTTCCACGTGAGAACCGCTCCATCAGAGGAACCAATCCCTATCTTAAAGTATAGCTTGCAACCTAAGCTAACACCTTTGCCTCTTAGAGTCCGTATGGTGAAACGAATCAGTGGGACTTTACTCTCGTTAATGATACAATACGTCTCAAGCCCGGACCTACCTGAGCCTCTGAAAGACGTGGACTTTATTCTGAAGCTCCCTGTTGATCCCACGTTGCTTAAGGTCTCGCCTAAAGCGATTCTAAACAGAACCGATCGAGAACTGAAATGGCAAGTCCCTGAGATTCCTCTCAATGGAAGTCCCGGGAGGCTAAGAGCTCGGATGCCTATAGACTCAGATAACAGCGAGGAAGAACCAGAGATCATCTGCTTTGTGAAGTTCTCGGTTCAGGGAAAGAATTCTTTGTCTGGTATCAGTTTACGCCCAGCTGCTGAGGGTAATACTGATTTCTATGAGGTAGATCACAGGTTCGAAACCGGAATCTACATGTGCAATTGATAAATTTTCTCTTAAGAGAGTTTCATTTGTTTATAAAATTTTCTCAAATGTTATAATGAGTTTGGCCGTTGTTGGAAGTTAATTCTTTTTTTTTTTCTTTTCATGTAAGGTTTTGTGTACTTTTGTATGTTGACATCTCCTCATTGTTATGTTATCTGTTTTTATAACATTTGTTTTTACATTTGTTAGTTTTGATATCTCAGTATAGGAAACAACGTATATAATAATATTTAGTTTATCAAAGTAATCATTTGCAAATGATAAAAATTATTTGAATAAATGTAATTTTAAGAGTAGCTATTTTATTTTGTCATATAAAGACAAACACAAACAATTTTCAGATAGTTTCTCTAAATATTATTCTGCTTGTTTCATAGTGTATGATGTTTTAAAGAATTTTGATGTTTCAAAACATGTTTCTAACTTTCTAGGTAATTTTTGACTTTATTAAAAACTGTGTAATCAATCATATTTTTATAATGTATTTTATTATTGTGTGTGACAATAATAATAATAATAATAATAATAATAATAATAATAATAATAATAATAATAATCCCCACAATAAAAACACAAGGCTCTTTCCAGAGAATAACACATCAGATTTTTAAGAACCTGAGAGATTAACATGTCATTAAATGAAAAAATTGAATATCCAATAAAAACATTTTGTTCTCCATGTCATTTGTGTGATGCTTTTTTCGTTAATTTCATCAACTGGAGAGAAAACTAGAGAGAGAATGATAAAAAGACCAGAGAGAGATAGATCAGTTCGTCCAGGAAGGAAGTAGTGACGTCGGCGGCGGATTTGGAAACCATCACAGGCTAGACGAGTCGAACAGACTAATGATCGATACCGCCCCGATTCGTAGCTCTAGCTCGAGCCCATCATCTACTTTGCTTCTTTAGTTGGTTTGTTGGCAGGATGTGATCTGGCTGTGGCTGTGGATGGTGTTGATTTCAACTTAATGGAGAAGTATCAAGCCCATTAGCTATGGCAAACAGCTTGTCTGATCCTGATCCGATGAGAGAATGCGAATCTGACTCATGCTTGTAATTAATGGTTCTTAGGGTGGTTAAGGCTCCGGTCACCGACGCAGATTCTGCTGTTGATTTTTGTCTCTTGGCTATTGGGTATTGTGGAGCTATTAACTTGATGAGCAAGTCTTAAGTTTGAAAAGCGCCAGCAAGGATTACTCTAGCTTAATCATGGTTGATGTAAATCAAACTATGGTTAAGTGAAATGCTACTTTTGGTCATCAAAGGCAAAACGGCTACTTGGAGTATTCAAGGACGCCGGGTTTGTTATTTTGGACAGTCAAGAAGGACGTTTTGGCTGCTTGTCCTACGCAGCACGAGTACTGTCTCGGCGTGACTATGGAGCGTGCTCTTTACAGCAAGGTGACAGCTATATCAACCGTATGAGAAGCCCTAATGCAAGATATCTATATATTGGTTGCTTAAGGGTTGAGAGAGTTAAGAGAGTGAGAAATCATTATTCTGTAAGTGTGTTAGTGTGAGAGAGAATAGCTTGTGTAAGCATAAACTTATTACAGAGTATTCTCTAGGCAAGTAGAACAGAGTATACATCAAGTGCTAGTGAAGGGCATTGGTGTGGGGATACTTGTTGACTTGTGTCTTGTAATCACTACACAGATTCTAGTGGATTCCGAGTGCCGACTCGGCCAGACGTAGCGACCCTCGTTAACGGGCGTGAACTGGATAAAGTTGTGCTGTGTGCTCCCCTGTTTTCTCTTCCATTTCTCATTCTGTTTCTTCATCTCTCTATCTTCTGCTATCTCAAAGTCTCAGTCTTTCAAACAAGTTATTTATGAGCTTTTGTGTTGCTTGAGTCAAGGAAGTCGACGCCTTGACCTTGAGTAAAACCTAACAGATTGGTATCAGAGCCTCGGTTGCTGCAAAGTGGCTTGTATTGAGTCATGACTTCAGCAAGGATCGAGGTTGAAAAGTTCGATGGACGTGGGGACTATACGATGTGGAAGGAGAAGCTCATGGCCCATCTGGATATCCTGGGCCTGAGCGCAGCTCTAAAAGAAGAAGAAGAAGCTCCGGTAAAAGACGCAGCTCTGAAGGAAATCGATGAAGAAGATGTCAAAGCAGAACGTGAAAAGTCTGAAGCTTTGGAAGAAAAAAGGAGAAAGGCTAGAAGCACAATAGTGTTGAGTGTCACTGATAGGGTACTGAGAAAGATCAAGAAGGAGAGGACTGCAGCCTCAATGCTAAACGCTTTGGACAAACTCTACATGTCTAAAGCTTTACCAAACCGGATCTATCTCAAACAGAAGCTTTACAGCTTCAAGATGTCGGAGAACTTGTCTATTGAATGCAACATAGATGAGTTCTTACACATTATTGCAGATCTAGAGAACACAAATGTTCTAGTATCTGATGAAGACCAGGCGATCTTGCTGCTCATGTCGCTACCAAAGCCCTTTGATCAGCTAAGGGATACTCTAAAGTATGGATCTGGGAGAACAACGCTATCCCTGGATGAGGTCATTGCAGCCATTTACTCAAAGGAGCTTGAGTTTGGTTCCAACAAAAAGAGTATCAAGGGACAAGCTGAAGGTCTTTATGCTAAGGATAAAGCAGAAGCTAGAGGCAGAGGAGAACACCGAGAGAAGGGTAACAAGAACCGGTCTAGATCCAAGTCCAAGAGTAAACGCGGATGTTGGATTTGCGGTGAAGAAGGACACTTCAAGAATGTCTGTCCAAACAAGAACAAAAACAACTTCAAGAACAGAGATCAAGTCGCAAGCAAGGGTGAAACTTCAGGAGGAAAAGGACATCTAGCAGAAGAAGCTGGATTGTATGTCCATGAAGCCTTGTCATCTACCGACATTCATCTCGAAGATGAGTGGGTAATGGATACCGGATGCAGTTATCACATGTCTCATAAACGAGAGTGGTTCAGTGATCTAAATGAAGATGTTGGTGGTTCAGTCAGGATGGGGAACAAGACGGTAGCCAGAGTTAAAGGAGTTGGGTCTGTAAAGGTTATCAACGAGGATGGAACTACTGTGGAACTCACCAATGTGAGATACATTCCAGACATGGATAGAAATCTGTTGTCTCTAGGAACTTTTGAGAAGGAAGGTTACAGCTTTGAGTCTAAGGGTGGAGTCTTGAGCATCAAGAATGGAGAACAAAAGCTGTTAACAGGGAGAAGATATGATACACTTTATCTTCTCAGGTGGAGACTTTCAACAGATGAGTCGCTTACAGTAAGCGTCAGAAGTGATGACACTGTTCTCTGGCACCGGAGACTGTGCCACATGAGTCAGAAAAATATGAATCTCCTGGCAAAGAAGGGTCTGTTAGACAAGAAGAAAATATCAGTACTGGAAGCCTGTGATGATTGTGTCTACGGAAAAGCTAAGAAAGTTGGGTTCAATTTGGCGCAGCATGATACTAAGGAGAAGCTGGAATACATACATTCTGACCTTTGGGGAGCGCCCTCAGTTCCAATGTCTCTAGGGAAGTGTCAATACTTCATATCTTTCATCGACGACTTCACCAGGAAGGTATGGGTCTACTTTCTTCATACTAAAGATGAGGCCTTTGAGAAATTTGTTGAATGGTCAAGTCTAGTAGAGAACTTTAGCAACAAACGCATTAAAACTCTTAGAACTGATAATGGACTTGAGTTTTGCAACAAACAGTTTGATGTGTTTTGTGAGTCTAAAGGAATACAGAGACACAGAACCTGTGCTTATACGCCTCAGCAAAACGGAGTTGCTGAGCGTATGAACCGCACTATCATGGAGAAGGTACGGTGCATGCTGAGTGATTCAGGACTTCCTAAGAAGTTTTGGGCAGAAGCTACGCACACAGCAGTGATCCTCATCAACAAGACACCATCATCAGCTCTCAACTTCGATATTCCTGACAAGAAATGGTACGGAAGATCTCCAGCTTACAGCTATCTGAGAAGGTTTGGATGCGTCACTTTCATCCACTCAAATGATGGGAAGCTGAGCCCTAGAGCAAAGAAAGGTGTGCTTCTAGGATACCCTGCAGGAGTGAAAGGATACAAGGTGTGGTTGTTGGACGAGAAGATGTGTGCAGTAAGCAGAGACGTGATCTTTCAAGAAAATGCAGTCTACAAAGATATTAAGAAGCAGGAGAAGGTCACCGTAACAGAAGAAGAAGATCAAGATGGGAGTTACCTTGATCTAGATCTCGAAGCCGTAGAGGATATCATCTCAGGTGGAGATCAGAGAGAAGGAAGGAGCTCTGCTGTCATTCCATCTTCACCAGCACATTCGCAATATGAAGCTGAGACTTCAGGAGACGCGGAGATGGAAAGTTCAGAGACTCCTCCTAGCTATCATCTCGTAAGAGACAGAGGCAGAAGAGATAAGAGAGCGCCTCAACGTTATGATGATGAAGAATACTTCGCTGAAGCTCATTACACCACAGAAGACGGTGAAGCAGTAGAGCCATCAGACTTCAGAGAAGCTAAGATGGATCAAAACTGGAGTGAATGGAGCAAAGCAATGGATGAAGAAATGAGGTCTCAAGACAAGAACCATACTTGGACTGTTGTCACCAGACCTGAAGGACAAAGAATCATCGGTAACCGTTGGATCTTTAAGTACAAAATGGGAACACCAGGAATGGAGGAACCTCGTTTCAAAGCTCGTCTGGTGGCCAAAGGGTATGCTCAAAGAGAAGGCATAGATTATCATGAAATCTTTGCCCCAGTTGTGAAGCATGTATCCATAAGGATACTACTGTCCATAGTTGTTCAAGAAGATCTTGAGCTTGAACAACTCGATGTCAAAACTGCCTTCCTTCACGGAGAGCTCAAGGAGAAGATCTACATGACTCCCCCTGAAGGATATGAGTCTCGGTTTAAGAAGAATGAAGTTTGTCTCCTCAACAAGTCATTGTACGGTCTGAAACAAGCACCAAGGCAATGGAATGAAAAATTCGATAACTACATGACAGAGATAGGTTTTGTGAGAGGCAGTCATGACAATTGTGCGTATGTGAAGAACCTCCTTGATGGCTCAAGAATCTACCTGCTCCTCTACGTTGACGACATGCTTGTGGCAGCTAAAAATATGAAAGATATTGTGGATTTGAAGAAAGAACTCAGCCTCAGGTTTGAAATGAAGGACTTAGGAGCAGCGAAAAAAAATCTTGGGGATGGAGATAAGCAGGAACAGAGGAACTGGTGAGCTTTGGCTATCTCAAGAAGGTTATTTGAAGAAAATTCTTGAGACCTACAACATGACAGAGGCTAAACACACTGTGACGCCTCTGGGAGCTCATCTAAACATGCGTGCTGCTACATCAGAACAGCTGAAGCAAGAAGAAGAGTACATGAAGTCCATTCCATACTCCAACGCGGTTGGGAGTATCATGTACTCGATGGTTGGAACAAGGCCTGACCTTGCTTATCCAGTGGGAATTGTCAGTCGATACATGAGCAATCCCAATAAGGAGCACTGGTCTGGAGTCAAATGGATCCTAAGATACATCAAAGGTTCTCTTGCAACGAAGCTGTATTACAAAAGGAGCAACGACTTCAGGATAGTCGGGTTTTGTGATGCCGACTATGCAGCAGATCCAGACCGAAGAAGGTCTATAACTGGTTTGGTATTTACACTTGGAGGAAATACCATAAGTTGGAAGTCGGGTCTACAAAGAGTGGTGGCTCTTTCAACCACTGAATCGGAATACATGGCCTTAACCGAAGCGGTGAAAGAAGCAGTTTGGTTGAAAGGCTTGATGATGGAGTTTGGTTATGATCAGAAGGCAGTGGAGATATACTGTGATTCTCAAAGTGCCATTGCTCTCTCTAAGAACAATGTGCATCACGAAAGAACCAAACACATTGATGTAAAGTATCACTACATCCGGGATGTCATCAGTGATGGAGTAGTGGAAGTTTTGAAGATATCTACTGAGAAGAATCCAGCAGACATTTTCACAAAGGTCTTGGCAGTGAGCAAGCTTCAATCGGCATTGAACTTGCTTCAGGTCAAGTCTGAGTAATAAAACTCAGGGAAACCGAGTCGGGGAATCAAGTAAAATCTAGAATCAAGGTATAACAATCTCTCTCAACTCTCATACTAATGAACAGTCTTCTTCATCTACGTTAATAGGTGGAGATTTGTGGAGCTATTAACTTGATGAGCAAGTCTTAAGTTTGAAAAGCGCCAGCAAGGATTACTCTAGCTTAATCATGGTTGATGTAAATCAAACTATGGTTAAGTGAAATGCTACTTTTGGTCATCAAAGGCAAAACGGCTACTTGGAGTATTCAAGGACGCCGGGTTTGTTATTTTGGACAGTCAAGAAGGACGTTTTGGCTGCTTGTCCCTCATACAGTACTGTCTCGGCGTGACTATGGAGCGTGCTCTTTACAGCAAGGTGACAGCTATATCAACCGTATGAGAAGCCCTAATGCAAGATATCTATATATTGGTTGCTTAAGGGTTGAGAGAGAGTTAAGAGAGTGAGAAATCATTATTCTGTAAGTGTGTTAGTGTGAGAGAGAATAGCTTGTGTAAGCATAAACTTATTACAGAGTATTCTCTAGGCAAGTAGAACAGAGTATACATCAAGTGCTAGTGAAGGGCATTGGTGTGGGGATACTTGTTGACTTGTGTCTTGTAATCACTACACAGATTCTAGTGGATTCCGAGTGCCGACTCGGCCAGACGTAGCGACCCTCGTTAACGGGCGTGAACTGGATAAAGTTGTGCTGTGTGCTCCCCTGTTTTCTCTTCCATTTCTCATTCTGTTTCTTCATCTCTCTATCTTCTGCTATCTCAAAGTCTCAGTCTTTCAAACAAGTTATTTATGAGCTTTTGTGTTGCTTGAGTCAAGGAAGTCGACGCCTTGACCTTGAGTAAAACCTAACAGGTATTACACTATTTACATTGACTGATTGTTAGATTAACTTGTCTAGAGATCACTGTTATTGCTTGCACTCTTCTTGATTACAACAATGGGGAACTCAAAGCTGATTAGAAATGTGCTTACTTTTCTTCTTTTTGAAGGGACATAAGATTATTAACTATGACCAGAAAGATGGTTTTTGCGATGTGTATGGGATTACATCTAAATCTGTTTCACAAGGGAAGATGACATGTGTATGGTTTTTGCGATGTGTATGGGATCTTCAAGCGATCTCTGTTTCAGACAATGTAGATTACGAGGTGATTTTGGTGAACCAGTTGATTGATCCTGAACTGCCAGAGCTAAAGAAGAGAACATCTATTTCGTTATTGGAATGTCAAGAGTCCATACTTTGTTCGTGGTCAGGTGTAACTGATTTGACTAAGAAAATTGCAGATATAGTTGTAGAGCATATGGGTGGCCCCGTTGAGGATGCGGATGAAGTATTAAAAAGGTGGATGCATCAAAGCTATGAACTAAGGAATTCTTTCACGTCACATGGATTTGCTTTTCAAGGTTATAACAATACATGTTTCTAGCTTTGGTCTTAGAAGAGTTAGTTTTTAAGATTTTAATAAATTCTGATGTGATATATGGATTGTTATAACATGTGTGTTTTGTGTGCGTAGTGGCCATCACTTAGCTTGAAGAGGCGTTGTTGATTGAGCCAAATAAACATGCTGCGATTTGGTACCTCAGTAACGCATACACCACGCTTGCGTTTTTGACTACTGAAGAGTCTGAAGCTAAATACAACTTTGACTTAGTTTCTCACTTCTTTCAACTTGCTGGGATAACGTCATTTGCTTTTTGAAATCAATAGTTAATAATATTATGTTTATATATGTATTACAATTTATTAATCTATTGATCCATTATCTAACTACGGTCGATCCAATGATCCGTTGATTCAAAATGTAATTAGGTTTCATGTCGAATCGGATTTAAAACATTACGGAAAGTGAGAAAATCACATTGAGATATTATTAAGTCAAATATATATACATATATAATTAACAATATTAAGTATATTGATAAAAGTATAATGTCATTTGTATTCTTATTTCTGAAATGTTTTTGTTTATGAGATCTGACTGTAATTTAGGTTAAAGTCGTTAATATATTTAATCAAAAGTTATATATAAACAAATAATTTTGAATTTGTAAATAAATGGCTTATTTCAACTTTAAAATAAGTTACAAATCTGAAATTCAATCGGTATTGTTTACAACTGCAATATGAACATGGTAGGCCAGTAAGATATAGCTTTCGAGGGAGCTTGTGCTTGGTTTAAAACAAATACTAGAGTATACATAATAATAATAACTATAGTGATTCACGCCAAGATAGTGAACTACTTAGAAGTTAGAACATATTTCTGTTACATAGTTGTAATTTTGTTTAATTTTTTAGTTTTGTTGATTTTTCAGTTAATAGAAGTTTAATTAAACATGCATAAAACCAGAAAATATATTCACAGCTATTTTGATCAAAAATTGATAAAAAAATAAAATACTAAAGGCCTTTTATATTCGTACATGTATTATAGAGACTTAACAAATATCAAATGTTTTGGGCTTTACTTTATGGGCAATCGGCATATGTGCATCCACAGTGTAGTTATTGAAACTCGCCAAACTAAAACGGAAATAAAATCTGATTTTATCATATAAAGTAGACTAAATCAATTAGTGGTTATGCGTATATTCAGTTGCCATATAAAACTATAAAATCAATTATTACTTACCAAATTTAGCAATATTTTCGATGTTATTAATACATCGATAATATTACGTCTTGGAAACTATGGTCGTATACTCCATATGTTATCGTATACTCCATATGTTATATACATATTTTAAAATTTTAACCATAT
Source organism: Brassica carinata (assembly GCA_016771965.1). Taxonomy (NCBI): domain Eukaryota; kingdom Viridiplantae; phylum Streptophyta; class Magnoliopsida; order Brassicales; family Brassicaceae; genus Brassica; species Brassica carinata. Next base: position 61,656,402 of record CM028687.1, on the reverse strand, counting down.
AACTGACATTTAGTTTATAATTTAATAATATCATTTAGTTTCTTTTTTTTGTTAACCGTGGGGATCCCAAAACGAGCCAACCGACTAATCCCACGGTGCTAGCCTAATAATTTCCACCCCATTAATTGGGGAGGGTCCGGTGGTCACAGGGGTTTCAGCCGGGTCCGTATTGACGGAAACTGCCAAGACCACTAGCCCAACTCCGTGGTTATCATCATTTAATTTCTGGGACTGAAAATGTTGATTCAAGGGATATATTCCGAGCCATGCCTTCATGATGGAAATAGAGCTGAACACAAACCATATAGAATTAAAGCTTTGATTACGTTAACAACAAACCATGAAACAACATATATATGGTTACGTTTCAGTGGTTTAAACTTGTTTGAATATTTCTGTTGACATTCATAATGATCAACCTTGATTCACCATTGTTTTTTAGGTAATTCTCTCCAATAACATTTTTTAAGTCACACAAAATAGTCATAAAAAGATCTAAATAGCCTCTTTTTGTTTTGAAATTTTTATTTTTTATTTTTAAAATTTAAAACTCTATCCCCAAAACTTCACGCCTTAACTCTAAACCCTAAGTATAGATTAGTTAACCACAGAGTAAAATGTACTTTTGTTATAAATCATGGAGTGGATTGCCATTAACTTACGTCCAAGACCGCCCAATACCTAGAAGATGGAGGGACGGCCGGGCCTAGAGAGGGAGAGAGAGAGCCGACTTGAGAGAGAAAGACGGCCACAAAGCTGAGAAAAGAAAACTCTTTCTTTTTCCTAGTAGATGTAATCTTTCCATTATTATGTATTAGTAGTTTCCTAATCCTAGTGAGTTTAGGTTTTGGATACTTTTCATTTATCTTCATCTTGTAATCCTTATATAAAGGAACCCCTTGATCATTTATAATAACACAGAAATATTCAGTCTCTAAACTCTCTATTTACAACACGTTATCAGCACGATAGACTCCAAAACCCGAGACAAAACCTAACCTAAAATCCGTCACACATAAACCCTAATCTAGGCGCAACTTAAAATCGATCTATCTCTCAAACCCCAAAGAACCAGACGACGAGCCACATATCAAATTGAAGCTCTTGACGAGACGAATCCACTAGCGAAAACCGTTTGTCGATCCGATCTCAGACGCGCCCACACTCGCAGAAACAATATTCGCGCCGTCTTGATCTTTGGAACCCTAATCCCGAAGAACCCTAATTCGTTCTTGATTGTGCCCGCTTGCAAGCATCCATTTGTCTCAGATTGGAGTTTCATCCTTCCTGTTCTCCTCTCTTTGGTGGTCGGTTCTAAACCTCTTCAAAGCAAAGGTATACCGCGATCTAAGAACTAGACATAACAAAACCATAATCCATTATTATGGAAACTTTGTTCTTGATGAAACCCTATAAATTACATAATTAAAATCTACAAATCTCATAACTAGTAACCAGAATCGATTCCATTAGAATATGTTTGATTGATTATTTGTTTCTGATCTGAATTTGAGAAACCCTAATTTTGGAATCGAAACCCTAAACCTATAAGCTTGAAATCGATTTTACTTGTTCTTGCTTGATTGATTGTTTTGATAAAATCTGAGGTTTAGGATTGTTAGATTGATTAAAATAATCTGACCTAGAGTTTAAATCTTAAAGGCCTTGAAACCTTAAAATCGAATCCTACTAATGTTTTAAACCGAAACCCTAGAATTGATTAAAGTTACTTGCATGCATATGAATCTGAATATGGATTGCATTCATACTGTTTAAAAGGAACGACCAGCATGTAGTTTATAAAGTCTTGAAACCGTTTGCATTAAGTAGAACTACATGGCCGTGTGGCTTGATAATTGTTCGCCATGGTCGCTTTTAGATTGCTTGTTTTCATAAATGCGTAAGACATGTTTGTGGCGAGCTTGTTGATTATTCTTGGCCACATGATCACATTGTGAAACTTAATGATGATGTGATTCAGATGTCGAAAATCTCAAACGAGACTATGCAGCCCTTAATCTCCGAGATAACTACTTGCATGGCTTAGATACAAAGATCAGTCTAAGGTCAAAGGGACTTGGTGATACTATCATCAAGGGCAACAATGAGACCGATAAAGATCGGCACATGGCTATAAGTATTATTATACGCTATCACCTCATTGAAGATCTAAAAGATCAGTACATCATGATGGAAAATCCACTAGAACTTTGGGATGCTTTACAGCATAGATATGATCACCGAAAACTGTTACTTTCAAAGGCTAGAACGACGGAAGAATCTTAGATTCTTGGATTATAAGTCGGTGGATGAGTACAATTCAGTCTTATTTAAGACGGTCTCGATGCTGAGACTTTGTGGTGAAGTAGTAACGAAGAAGAGTTACTTGAGAAGACTTACTCTACATTCCATTCATCGAATGTGATACTGCAACAGCAGTACAGAATGAAAGGCTTCACCACATATACTGATATGATCTCGTGCCGCTTCGGCGAGGCAAACAATGAGCTCGATGAAGAACAGTGAAGCTAGACCTGTTGGAACAACACCATTACCGGAAGCTAATGAGGTTGAAAAGAAAGAACCCAACGAGTGCAATTACATCCAAAACAATAAGAGATCACACGACAATGGCGTGGTGGTTACAAGGGCATGGCAGTGACAATTACTCGAACAGCCGAGACAACTACTGACGGCCGAAAGGAAACCACAATAACCATGGTCGGTTCCAATTATGGCCGTGGCGAGGTAGTTATGGCCGTGGTCAAGGCATATCCAAACCGTCTTACTCGACCAAATCCGTTTGTCACAGATGTGGAATGAGAAACCATTGGGCAAGAACTGTAGAACCCTAAGCACTTATGTGAGCTCTACCAAGAAAGTCGAAGAACACGAACCCGAGGCTCACATGGTTCACGATTTGGATATGAGGCCGATAATGATTCGACATTGCTAAAGATGACCAGATGGACTTTGAGACTTCTGATTGTCTCAAGGACTAAATTTCGATCTGACTTGTCTTATTGCTTTATGTTTTGCTTTGATGTTTCACGATTTTTATATATATATAAAAGAATTGATTTTGAATTCATTATCTTGCCTGATCTTACTTGAACATATGAATGTTTTAGTTGATAAAGAGTTGCTAAGGGCATAAATCCAAGTAAGAAATCATGAATGGGTATAGTAAGCATAGTAAAGAAACTATGGCTAAGGCATTGCCTTAAAAGGCATTATACACACCCAAAGAACATGTGACCCATTGAAGTTATAATGTATGGTTTCCAAGTAGAAACAATGGGTAAGGAAGAAGCAGTTCCTTTAGACTTTAAAAAATAAAACGCCTAAGACCTTATAAGTGGTCGAGACTATACCTATGATCTCTACTGATTTAAAACTATGCTATAAGATCAGTATGATAAGAGGCAAGAGAAGTGGTGACTATACTGATATATCCCACGAAATTTTACACTATATGGCATGATAGGATTAGCCATCCTAAAGTCTAAACTTGATGCAAATATTGAAAAGCCACAGAGTTATCCCGTAAAAGATCTCACGTTGTGAAACATGTATACAAAGGGAAATTCATTAGGCTTAATTATCCCAAGCACCACGACCTTATAGTATGGTCATGAGGGGAGAGGATAAACCCATGATCAATACTACAAGTTAGTGTACCACTATGGTCTAAGACCATGTTATATGGCTCGGTCATTACCGGCCATAAAGGACCATTCCTCGATGTAGAGGCCATGATACAAACGGCCAAACTGAAGAGACCATGTTATGGTCGGCTGAAAAGGACCATCACCTATACACGGCCATCACCTATACACGGCTGGCTACGACTTGTATATGCATAGTGCTTGGCACGCACAAGCCATTACCTATAAAGGTTCGCCATGTAAGCCATTATCTATAAGACTAAGATTCTAAAGTCTATAAGCTTGGAGACATTATGTTTTACATGTATAGAATGATAATATGCATCAGGCCATATAAGTGAGCATAGATATTCCCATCTCAGATTGAATACGGTCATAAAACCGGACATACACCATCTTAAGAGATTTTGAATAAACCACCACATACATACATGTGCCGTCTAAGATGGAACTTCAGAAGAGGATTGAGAATATATAAATAAGATCTTCTCCTCGAAATAAAAGGACCGAGAGCCAAAACATGGGTGATCAAATAGTGGCCATGTCGGATTGCATGAAACAAATGAATCTGAATATTAAAGGAGAAAGATTATAAGCTGGATAAAGAATGTTAAAAGTACGAATGGTTTTAACCATCATTGTCTTGGCAAAGATCCTCGGACTAGAGATTATGATTTAAGGCGTCCAAAGAAAGATTATATAAAGCTAGCTAATTGAGAAGCTAATCGAAATGCTAGACACTGACAGAAATGACTAACCAGCTTAGCACCAAATGAATGTCCTAGAAGAGACATAATCAAGTTGCTATAGAGTCTATACAAGATAGACCAAGTGTTCCATAAGATAAAGGAATCTCGGATAGAAAAAATGGTGCATAGAATACAGATCAGATTATAAGAGAAACCATACCGGACATTGAGAAAAGGCTGCGACTACATCTAAGGTACCAAACCATGTAGTCTTGGGACGTAAGCTGCTAGGTAATAAAGGTCCTGGATAATAAGATCTCAAATCTATAGATCATATCTAGAACATAATGGAACCACATATGAAGGTGTCGACACACACATGAATGTTATATAAAAGATGCATAAGAGAATAGCACTTGAACATAAAGAGATGAGCGAGGATCATGAACCCACGAAAGAGTACTCATACAATCATAAAAGATCATAGAGATTAGAAAAGATAAAACGTGGAGGTTCAAAGTATGTAAAAGAGAGATGGCGTATTGGCCATATACATATCTGAAGCGCCATCGATCAACCATGAAATAGATGGATCTTGTGAGATAAAGAAACAGAGAAGGCACATGATCACGAGGTCTAAGAGTGCTCATGTCTTCCTACTTAACAACATTAGATTATAGCTTGTTACACAAGGTACTCACATAGATCAAAGGAATAGATTATAAGGAGATAAACTCCTATGTGGTGGATGCTGCTACAGATTTTGAAATTGAAAATGGTTAGATACAAATGTTGTAGTAAGCAGCATATGGATCACTGGATAAGATGAAAGAACAGCTTCGTTCCTAAGTTGATTCATGGACTGAAACATAAAGCATTTGCATATAGTATGTAAAAGAAATTGATCACGCATGATCATTGATCTTGGAGTTGTATAAAGACAATCCAATACAGTCCATATATTTGAAATTCCTTGTGATTATACTAAACCTTAAAGAGGTTAGTAGGCATAGAATAAATCTATGTGGGTGTCGACCAAAAGCATCCGCCCCGGCCTTCAACTAAAGATGTCCGACTTTGTTCATCTAGGGCATCCGCTCTTCAACAAGAACGTGGCTCCGACTAGACGTCCGCTTTTAAGACTAAAAGCGTCTAGCCCTTTCTTTGATCACGGGCTAGTAGAGACAAAAGATCAACCGAATACAAATGTATTGTAGTCCATAAGCTTGTGAGAGCGAGATCTATGACCTAATATTATATATTTCAGTGTGTGATATAAACCACGCAACGAGGTCATGAGACACCATCAAGAAATGGATAAAGGACTACAATGTCGAGATAGATATGGTCTGCCTAAGGCAAAGAAATCGATGTCCACATCCATGAGAGTGTTGACGCAGAGCCATAATAAGAGATTATAAACTCACAGCAATGATCATTGATCTTGAACACTCATGACACAAGTAGTGGACATGTATAGGCGGCGTCTATGACCCGGACATGGATCGGCAGATCGAGACAATTCATGATAACCACATCTAGTACATTGTCCATAAGTACTTAGTTTGTCCGATCAAAGTAAAGAGTTAACAGTGGCGATCACGTCTAGACTATGGACACATGCAAACATGACTTGCAAAGACCCAATAAGTGATCTCAGGGACAATGTGATTCACATTGCTTAGCACATATGCTTTACGGGACTTTCGATGTCAAAGGACATGAGAAGCGACCTAAGAAGTCGAAGTGGTCTAATTACGGTTCGATAATGATATTGGCCGATTACTCCCTTCCTACATATCAGAAAGATCCATCGGATCGTAGAATGTAGAAACCTACAGTGAGGTTCACATCGGGGAGTAGTGCGTGTTGTACTCTTTTCCTTCATCATGGTTTTGTCCCCAGGTTTTCACGATAAGGTTTTAATGAGGCAACATGAAGCGTACTACAAATCATGTATGGTTATGGCATCCAAGGGGAGTGTTATAAATCATGGAGTGGATTGCCATTAACCAGACGGTCTTGGACCCAATGATAGAAGAGGGAGGGGCGGCCGAGCTTTAGAGAGGAGAGAGCCGACTTAGAGACCTAGCTTAGAAAAGGAAACTCTTTCCTTTTCCTAGTAGATGTAATCTTTCCATTATTATGTATTAGTAGTTTTCTAATCTAATGAGTTTATGTTTTGAATACTTTCCATTTATCTTCATCTTGTAATCCTTATATAAAGGAACCCTCTTGATCATTAATAATAACGAAATATTCAGTCTCTAAACTCTCTATTTACAACACTTTTACCCTTTAATAAAAATTTTTTAGTCATTTTTATTGAATGCTATTTTGTGACAAAACTTAAAATGTTTATCCTAGAGAATCTCTTTTTATTTCTCATTTTTGATAATAGTTTCATGAAAAAAACACTTTTAAAATCAGCTACAAAATCAAATCTATGGTATGCATATTAAAACTTCGTATACAAATATTACTCGTTAGTCACAAAAAGTCCAATGGTAATGTTCAAAAAATGACCAATGATATTAATATATTGTGGCTTATTCTTTGACTTAAAATAGGTAATAAAAGATAGCATTTTCTTACTCATAAATATCTGTGATTATATCATAAACATAGGGGATGATTGGTAAGGGCTGTAGCTTTATATTTTTGGTTGTAGAATTTAGTCTGTAGAATTATTTGCTTTAACTTTTTTTTCGTAGCTTTAAAAACTCTATTTTTTCTTTGGAAATAAAATTTCTCTACGTATTTTGATTTTGTAGAGATATTTTTCTTTGTGAGAGTTTTAAGGAAAGGAAAGCGATTGAGTAAATTAAAGTGGGTAGAAAGAAAATGGTACGTGAAAAGACTCCAAAGACTTTAAATCACCCCATAGTCAGTAGCATATACAATAGGTAAAACAAATCGCATGTTTTGAAATTAGTCTAGTAAATAATGGCTTTTTTAGTTTAATGATGTGAAATAGCCTATTAAATTGACACATCAGCATAATGACAATTTTGTTAATAACATACATATTTAAAGTTAGTTTTTAGTAATGCCTCTTCCTTTAATATATAAGGGATATTAAGATTTTGATTCTCCAAAAGGAGTAAGCATCTTTGATAGCGACACAACTAAAATGCTGAATATACATAACTAAGATAATCCAAGGAGAGAGGTTTGGTGATGGTCAAATACAATACTACCACGACTACTACATTTTCTGACAGTCTCTTAATGCAAACTAACTTCACTTGGATCCATGGTTTTCGAGTTCCAACATTCTCATACTCCTGTAGATAGAGATACATTATATAAGTAAAAGATGATACACCAAAACAGTTTAATAAGAACAGAGATATGAAGACGAGATACCTCAGCTGTCAATGGAACCATGGATTCCCTGCAACAAGTTTGTCAATTGTTAATTTGATTCGCACTATCATCTTTGTTCAATCCAAAGCTATGTGCTAGTTTCGAAGATAGAATACCTTTCGCTGCTCTGATTTTGGGAGGTGTTTACACATTATGGACTCCTGCAAGGATAAAAAGAACATCATTGTAGAAGGAAATAGATGCTGGACAAAGATGTCTAAGTGGGCAAGTAAGGAAAGAGGACCTGTTCTTGGATTATGCTTCTTGCCTCGACTAGCTGAGCTTCAAGTTCAAGCTCTCTCTCTGTTGCTTCGGAAGTGACAGAAGCTCCTTTAGGTGCATCTTGTAACTGAACCATGCGTTCCTTTATTTTGTCCCACCAAGGGAAATAAGAAGAAAGAAGTTAGTTAGGCACTGACAAAGATTGATATTTGCGTAAATGGAAATGCCCGTGATAAAAAAACCTTTATGGAAGCCATCTTAGTGCGCAAACTTTCTTCTATTTGACCTCTAGCCATACGGAAAGGTAGATCAAAGACATCCTGTGTAGTGACTGGTTATACATTGGCTAATCAATGATCTAACGTAATAAAGGTTTCAATCATACCGTCTTTCCACCCAGTGGAGATTGTGAAGGATCAGCCTCACGTTTCTCATTGCCAGCCAATGAAGGATTTGCTGACCCGTTTGGAGCGTTTAAGAAATCACGCATATCTGTCTGCAATGAAACCAAAGAAAAAACTTTGCTTCTGAACAAACATGTTAACATACTGACGTTAAGCCAAGTGCGAAGATAGAGCTTACCTGCATGGATCGAAGCAGTGCTCTTAAGTTTGAGTTCTCAGCCATTAACTCTTGGTTCTTTGCTTCATATGCATCCACCTGCAGGGTTGTAATTTATTAAAGAAATGCCGTTGAAACTCTGCTTAATGTCAATGAACTGTTGAAGTTAGACTCGTACTATCTTTTTGTAGAAGTCAGTGTCAGTCTTCTTGCCATTCCAGGTCCCACGCTGCCTCCCTTCTTTCTATATAAGTACATCAGATAATAAGTCAAGTGGAGAGTCCAACGTGCATCATCAAGGATCGGCAAAACAATAAGGATGCTAGGAAAGGACCTGTAGCAAATTCATGATCTCCATTCCGGATTTCGATTCTTTCTTTTTCTCCATCAATACTTGATTCAACCGTTCCTGCGAGAGAAACAAAAAAAAATCTTTTATAATGCAGATCAAACATGATAAACGGAAGAGTCACGTTCACAAGAAACGATACAGAACCTGTAATTTAATGTAATCCTTTTCCTTTTTCTTCATTTCATGGATCTGTTGAGCTTTGACTTGCTATTCAGAGATTGGAATAACAAATGCAAGACAATCCATCAGTACAGTTACATCAAAATGAGGTAGTAAATCCAAGCAGCATCAAGAACTAATCAGACCTGGTTACCAATCACCATCCTTTGGAACTCATCTCTCTCCTGCTGTAGCTTTTCAATCTGCGACTTCAAAGCCGCTGTGTTTTTCGCTTCCTGCCCAACGAGAATCCACAATCAATCAAGAGTCTTAAGCAACAAAAAAAAAAAATAAAATCCAAATCAGCTGAAACTTGACAAAGACTCACAGTCCTAGTAATCGTTGCGATTTCCCTGTCCTTGTGTTGGAGCTGCGCATCGAGCCTCTCAACTTTAGCTTCAAGTCTAGCTATATCCGATTGTTGTCTATATACAAATAACAGTACCCAAAATAAACCACTAAGGAAACCCTTAAAAACATCAATTAGCCAATGAACTAAACAAATGCAACAACAATTAGCCAACAAACTACATACGAATCGATAATCAAAGATCCCAGATTATTTTTATGCAGGTCAAATATAATCATAGCTCAAACACAGCCAAACTCCATACCAATTGTTCAGTGTAAGGGTTCAGTGAACACAAAGAAAGAAGTTTCACCTCTGCCTCAGCTCATTAGCAGATTCTCTGAACTCCAAGTCACGCTGTCGCTGCTGAAGCAACGAGTACATACAATTACAGGTCCTCGAGATAGAAACCTAATCAACAATAAACCGTCACCACAACAAAGACTGCAGGATTAATAGACGAATCAAACAATTAAATACACACCGGATCGTTGGAGAAGAGATCGAGCGAGGCCGGGAATCCAAACGTAACCATCGTCTGGTTCAAGTACTTTGCACAATGCTCCAGATTGTCCACCTTCGCGAATGTGTAGTCCCTTCTCAAATCCCAAAACACACACAAAGTCATAAACCCTAACTATTCGGAGAATATATAAAACCCTAAGGAGGGAGGGAGAAGAACTAACCCCGTCGCGGACTGAGGCAACACCTGTGAGGCAAGCAATAAACGAAATGAATTACGAGAGATATCGAGAGAGAGCATCAGGAGAGAGAGTAATCTTACTTTGGGATCGAACTCAGCATCAGTCGGCGGCATTTTCTAATGAAAGCAACGGCGTGAGGCGACGATGAATCACAGGAACAGATCTAATCGAGGAGAGAGAGAGAGAGAGAAATTCAAAATCAAATTACCTGAAATGGAATGTTTCTGGAGAATTGCAGAAAAAGGTTTAATTAAAAGTTTAAACCCTCTCTCTATCTCTTTGCTTTTTATTTCAGTAATAATCAAAATGATTTTTTTTAATTATGAGCTCTCATTTGCTGATGGTGGTGACTGTGATTCAGTGTACTCATCTTTAAGCAAGGAGAAACATGGGCCCACGCCGTTTAAATTGGCATAATGGGCCTATGTAAGAATTAAATTGGTGATGTTTTGCTGTGCTAATGTAGATGAACACAGAGACAAAATGAGGAGTATCATTGTATAAGAGATAATCTAATGATGAAAGGAAGGACCGGAAAACATTTATTATATTGCTACAACGAATCTCAAATACAGAATCAACCAACAAGTCTTGAAATGAAACCGCATTTTTCTACATAACCAAGACAGAGAATCAAACCCACGTTCATGCATCTAGAACAACACTCCACCACAGGACAAGAAAACATCATGCACGAGACAAAGCGGGGAAGAAGACAACACCGTATCTGGTCCTTTCCACCACATAAATTTGAAGAGGTCAAAGATATGTGACTAAACCTCACCAAATCAACCACAAAGCTAATAGCAATCACAAGGCTCAGGCAAAAGAAGAAAAAACAGCAGAACGTAGACAGAAACAAAGAAAACCAAAACCAGAAAAATACTAAAGAGGCACAACACTAGTGCTAAAACGTTACGTTGGCCAGACAACCAGAGCCGACTGAAAAATGTTTGTTTAGGACATTTGAGTTGCCAATATGCCAAAAGAAGACAACAAAGTATATTATTAGTGGCACTCCTTAAGGCATGCATTACCGTTACAGAATCAGAGAACAAAATGAGAAGCATGCAGTAAACTTCCATTGCAAATCATTATCAATATAATCAACTGTATAGGATTCATACAGAAAGCAATGGCTTGAGGAATAAAGTTTATAGCATGATTATAAACTAAAGAAAAGCAAAAATGAGATTCTTAAATATCACATGTACACAAGAGGAGAAATGAAAGAACCTTGCTGCAACCCATCTCCCTTCAGAAAAATCTACATAAACATCACTCAAAAGTCCAAAACTCGTGATGCTCCACCTAAAACTACCTTGCATAGCACCATGGATCACCTAACTCCACAAATACCGTCTCGTGTGATCATGAACTCGCAAGACGAAGGAGGCAAATGTTGTGAACTATAGAAACAATGAAGGGACACATGGCTTTTCACTTGGCAATCCCGGGAATGTTACTTTGGAGTTTGTTTATATGCTCATGTCTGTGAAATTGATTGATATCAACATTAAGGAGGCTTTTGGAATAACTCTGTTTGATATCACAAAGCACAAGCCACACTTTCCAACGTGAGTTCTTTTGTTTCGATGGTTGGTCTCATCCAGCGGGATGTTCGGTTGTCATCTTCAGACCACAACAAGTGTGGTCGTGTTTCACTTGAAGTACAGAGGAAATGTTTGCAGTCTAAAAGCTTGACACAAGATATTTGTTTAGATTAATCAGCTAAACGTGTTGGACAAGAATGTATACTCTACACAAACCACAAAAAGAAGCTTTTAGAATTTTCGGTAGTTTAATTCTGAATTTGGCTTGCCATGTTAAAATATTCACATTCAAAAACAGTATGAAAACTCTCTACACAAATTCACAGCACAATTATAATCAAGAGAGAAGAAACCATTATCTTTCAAAAACAGTTTTGTGATATAAAAAAATTAATAATAAGTGTTTCTTTTTATCAATCTTTACCTTTTAAACTGTTAAATTTATATATAAACTAAATATAAAAAATAAAAAACAGCTTTAAAATATAAGAATATATTTTATATTAACAAATAAAAAGTGAATTTGTTAAATATACAAGATAGAGAACAATTTTACAGCAGTTCTAAAATATTTCAAGTTTCTATTCTATCTAAACTAGTTGTATATATATATATATATATATATATATCAACTTACAAATATATATATTCAGATAACTATTTTCTTAAATAAAAACTTTGATTATTTAAATTATATCAGTAAAATTAAAATATATATACAAAAACAATTTTAGTATATTTCTCTTTTATACGGTTTTTTTTCTTTGGTAAAACTTTGATTATTTAAAATTATATTCGATTTGAGTTTCCGAAAAGTTTTAAGCAATTACAGATATTTTATCATAGATTCATAGTACAAATTACATCATAATTAAACAAAATATTAGCTAAATAAATTATAAATTTTATAAAACTTCCGCGGCGTAGCGTGGGTACTAACCTATTAATAATAATAGTAATAATAATAAACAGGCTTATTATTATGCATGATTCATTCACTTCTAATATGACCGGTTATTAATTAGATAATACTAATCATTTAGTATATATTATACGTGCTTCACATTTTGTAAACAATTTTAAGGACAAGGAAATGAGATGTAGCGATCTATCTTCACCCTGAAAAACACACAATCAAATCACCATTGCTTTACATTCAGGAAACTCACGCCACAACACAAGTACAAGAACAAACACATAATCCTTTTCTCAGAAATTTGAATTCTTTTTTCTTTCTTATTTTTGGGTATTTTTCAAAATAAATAAAATAAATCATTTTTCCTTTACCTGAGAGGCCTGCTAGTAGCTTGGGGAAAAACCTTTTCTGATAACTCTTCTCGAGTCATTGAAAAAGATGAGATTTATCTTACTTTAGATTGAAACTGAACACTGGGAATGTGCTGGACTTTGTAGTAATCTATCCCACCTCGTTCCAGTTTTTTCGTCCACTCTTTCTTCATATATGTAATCCTAAGTTCCTTTAAGGAATGAACGTCCTTGAGCCCACACGGAAGTTTCTTCAACTTTTGGCAACTCTCTATAACCAGAGTATGAAGACATGGCATCGACCCTTCCTCTACTACCCACTCTTCCAACGTCTGTTGTCCTGTTATCTCTAGAGCACATAACTGAGGAAACCCGCCTTTCGAGCACACCATTCTTTGCCCATCAAAAGCTCCGGGTGAGAGCTCAACAGACTTCAAATGAGGTAATTTTTCTAAAACGGGCATTGGATCCTCCTCCATGTTGCACATGAACAGAGATATGAAGACGAGATACCTCAGCTGTCAATGGAACCATGGATTCCTGCAACAAGTTTGTCAATTGTTAATTTGATTCGCACTATCATCTTTGTTCAATCCAAAGCTATGTGCTAGTTTCGAAGATAGAATACCTTTCGCTGCTCTGATTTTGGGAGGTGTTTACACATTATGGACTCCTGCAAGGATAAAAGAACATCATTGTAGAAGGAAATAGATGCTGGACAAAGATGTCTAAGTGGGCAAGTAAGGAAGAGGACCTGTTCTTGGATTATGCTTCTTGCCTCGACTAGCTGAGCTTCAAGTTCAAGCTCTCTCTGTTGCTTCGGAAGTGACAGAAGCTCCTTTAGGTGCATCTTGTAACTGAACCATGCGTTCCTTTATTTTCCCACCAAGGAAATAAGAAGAAAGAAGTTAGTTAGGCACTGACAAAGATTGATATTTGCGTAAATGGAAATGCCCGTGATAAAAACCTTTATGGAAGCCATCTTAGTGCGCAAACTTTCTTCTATTTGACCTCTAGCCATACGGAAAGGTAGATCAAAGACATCCTGTGTAGTGACTGGTTATACATTGGCTAATCAATGATCTAACGTAATAAAGGTTTCAATCATACCGTCTTTCCACCCAGTGGAGATTGTGAAGGATCAGCCTCACGTTTCTCATTGCCAGCCAATGAAGGACTGACCCGTTTGGAGCGTTTAAGAAATCACGCATATCTGTCTGCAATGAAACCAAAGAAAAACTTTGCTTCTGAACAAACATGTTAACATACTGACGTTAAGCCAAGTGCGAAGATAGAGCTTACCTGCATGGATCGAAGCAGTGCTCTTAAGTTTGAGTTCTCAGCCATTAACTCTTGGTTCTTTGCTTCATATGCATCCACCTGCAGGGTTGTAATTTATTAAAGAAATGCCGTTGAAACTCTGCTTAATGTCAATGAACTGTTGAAGTTAGACTCGTACTATCTTTTGTAGAAGTCAGTGTCAGTCTTCTTGCCATTCCAGGTCCCACGCTGCCTCCCTTCTTTCTATATAAGTACATCAGATAATAAGTCAAGTGGAGAGTCCAACGTGCATCATCAAGGATCGGCAAAACAATAAGGATGCTAGGAAAGGACCTGTAGCAAATTCATGATCTCCATTCCGGATTTCGATTCTTTCTTTTCTCCATCAATAGTTTCCTCTCTCCTGGTGAATACTATCCTTTGACATAGGTTCCAACTTTCTTCGGGCGTGAGGAGTTTTGGTCTAAAGACATAACATGTGGGATCTGCATGCAACCCAACACCTTCATCGCGAGAAGTAAGCAGCATCTTCCAACCTGCCAAAATACTTATCTTGTTATTTTCTGACTTGTAACAAGAAAATATAATAATTAAAAGCAAAGTACTTTATGTCCCCCACCCACCCCACCCCACCCCACACACATGTACAGTTTGAGAGATTACATTTTTGGGGTGGAAACACGGCTTTTATTCGGTCCCAGTCATGTTTATTCCATACATCATCGAGGACAATCAAATATCTAGATGTTTCCAACATCTGGAAAAGTGTATGCTGGAGAGTAAACTCATCCATCTCCAAAACGTCTTTGTCATGTGGTCTAAGATCTTTCAAGATCCTTTGCCAAATATGCTTCTGCGTAAATTCTTGCGACAAACAAACCCAAGCCAATCCTTCAAAACGATGCCGGACACTTACATGATTAAAAACTTGTCTAGCTAGTGTCGTCTTACCAATACCGCCCATCCCGGATATAGAAACCACTTGAATGTTATTATCATTTCCAACCAAACAACCAACCAGTTCTTCAACACTCTGTTCCACCCCGACAAGATCACTTTCAAAATCGTTAGGAAATGTTTGTCGGATCTCGCTTCGCTCCCTTTGTCTCTCTTGCAGTGAAAGTGAACGGCTACCATAGATAATCTGTGCTATACCGAAACTATGCATTCCTTCAACCACCTCAGAGATTCTTCTAGTTATGCGTTCGACATCCCAAGCGAAACTCCAGCGATCCACTAAGAAACAAGCAAGTCTTTTCGCACGCTTCTTGATCCTTTTTTCTTTTCTTCTAGATTCTTTCAGAAGATAAGACTCGATTATGTCATCAGCATCGTAGACAATATCTTGAACATCTTCCAAGAAGTTTTTCAATCTTTCGCTCTCGTGTTGTCTGTCATATGCATCTCTTAACATCGACTGAAGTCTTCTTAGCTGACGCTCTAGTCTAGCTACTCGCTCATCGAGTCCATTCAATCGTTCGGTTTCTCGACTCAGGAGCTCCAAAAGCTTCTCAACACCAAACGTCACGATTCCTTCAGCCATAATATAACCTGTTTTAAAGTTTTAACCAAAAGGTTTACACCCGTTTATTTATGTATAACATATTCAAATTCATTAAGTGGATCAACGCAAAACAAAGCAAAAACAAAATATATATGAACAAGATTATACCTTCTCTAAAGGAAATCTGCCTCAGGGTTACAACGTTCTTTGAAAGAAGAAGATAACTATGTTAATAAAATGGTAATGGATCAAAGCAACAATACGTAGCAAGACATTGACTCCGATTGGCTCCAAGTCAACTTTCATTTTGTCAAACATTTTGAATTGGTCATCCACATTAAATAAAAGATTTAAAACTAAGGCTGGCTTTTGTCCAAAAAAAAAAACTAAGGCTGGCTCTGATCACAAAGTCTACATAAGAAGCAGGGACGGGTACAATTATTCATTATCCGCCGTATTTACTAGTTGGTGTGTACTTTACCTGTAAAATTGGATATTCATTTTCACCAAGTCAGGTATCTAGTAATTTATTTAGATTACTTGCAATTACGAAAAAGATATCAATTATTAAAATAAAATTAACTATTTGGCGTTGTTGTTATTGTCCTGTTACTTGTTTTTATCCATAAATAAAAAATACATTTTCTTAAATTATGATAGAATAAGCCCTTAGTCAAAAAAAAATGATAGAATAAATTAATTTGTGTACACCACAAATGAATTAATTATATTTTTACAGAAGCATCTTCAAGTTTTGTCTTTCTTATATACTTCTATCTCCCACATTTTTTTTGCTTAAACTTCATCTCCCACAGTGATGAAAACTAGGTTAAGTAATGATATAATCTTTATATAATTTGGAGTTTCATTTACTTATCAAGTAATTTACTAGTACTTTACCAATAATAAGAGTAAGATAGGAAGTAATTTGTTATTTTTAACAAGTATTTAGAACTTTAAATACTCGTTTTTAACAAATAAGTATAAGTCTAAATTTCTATTATACAAACAAAACAAGTCAAATATTAAGTATGTCAAAAATCGCAAATACTCGCTTGTGCACCGTTAACAACAAGAAGCTACAAAGTGAGAGAGTTAATATGGGCATTAGACATGAACCAATAAAACTGTAATTACTTGATAATACGGACACTCCTGTTCTCTCTCTAAGTTTTTCTTCCTGATCTTTATAAAGCCTTGATTGATAGAACTGATGACAAATCAATATCAATATGTCACAGAAGCAAAGCAGTATGCTAAAGAAACAATAAATTTTATAAATGTGAATGTGATTTTTAGATTTCGGCAAGATCAATAAATGATTCATATATAAAATTATCATATAAAACTAGTATATGATATATATTTTTAATTTTTACTAATATAGATATATTATAAATATAAAATATATACATAGTAATTTTATATTTTTATATTATATATTTTAATTATATTTAAAATTTAAAAATTTTCTTTTCTTTTAAAGATAATTTTAAGTTTTTTCTGTTTTAAAGATATACATTTATTTTTGATATAAATATAAATTTGTGATATTATTAAATAAAATAAAATAATTATATTAAATTATTTTTAAGTTTAATATATTTTAAATGCAAATGATTTATCAAAAGTTTCATATAAAAACATTTGGCAAAAAACATTTTAAAAGCATTTGCATTGTCTAAATGCTATTATTGTTCAATTGGACAATAAAGAATATAATGCTTATATTAATGCTCTATGAATGTGTAATTCTTCGTAAAGGTTCTATTGAACAGGTTTACAGCTAATTGATAAGTTAAATTTCGAATCAATTGACTGTACATAATTTATAAGTTAAAACATTTCGTTGAGCATATTAAATACTGAAAATATAATCTCGCACTATATTACCAGCCGAATTAAAACAATGAAACCTGCTTGTCATTCTTAGGTCAAGTATCCACCATGCCATTTCTTTATTTAAACAGAACTAATAATCTCATGTGAATATTAAGTAGCAATTAAAATCTGTCCTAACTGCGGCTTACAAAATAATAACAATAACTTACAAATTTGTGCGTTTATTGTAGAGTAACATGTCTAGTGATCAAGTGATTATAAGAAATCAATTGAATAATAACAGAATTATTTATAAACCTTTAAGTGAGTACAAGCTGTTTGATACTAAACACAAACCTCTAAAGAGATGAAAACGGAAATTTTGAGCAACTTGGTCTACCAAATCGTTAACTTTAAGTCTTTAACACTTCACTTTTGATTAAAAGAAAATATAAAAACGTGTGTTCATTGACATATAAGAACAACCTACGCATATTAATATTATAGTGGAAGGATGATTATAAACTCCATACCTAATAATACATGACAGCTATATTGTCACCACACAAAACTACCAGTGATAACAGTCACTGGATTAACAAATGGCATTGCATGCGATACATGAGGGTAGCAAGATGTCTGAAAAGGTTTGAAGTTATCCAATATCGTCTTAATACGAGAATCATGTGTACTTCAGAGCTTTAGGTACTATAATAATCAGTGTGGTCCGTTATCATATATGAGAAGACAATTGTAGTTACTGTGCTTTTCATATTTTAGTAATTAACCACGTAAGTGTGGTCGAGTGATACAACGGATTTGAAAATACTAAATATCCTGGATTCAAAACCTAACATCTCATATGTACCAATTGTGTTAACAGACGACATGAAATTTTAATTTCTATTGCGAATCGATTGGACCTCGATCCATAAGATACTCCCGAATTATTAAAAAAAAAAAATTGTAATTGAGTTAAATCCTTAGAGTGGATAACTTATGTTTGAAAATATGTTTTGGAAGTTTGAATTGGTTGAACTTTCAGATATTACAGTATTTCAAATATCTTGACTTAGACCATAGACTTTAAAAAGAATAGTTTGAATCGGTTGTTTCAGATATTATAATGTTTTCAAATATATTTCTGAGTTCTTCTGATATAATTTCAGTCGTGGTTGGCTTACACACAGTTTTAAGCAAATTACATATCCAAATTCTTGTATAGGTTTTTGATAGATTTCGTATATATTTTCATAAATCATATAAACTTTTCGAGTGACTAATGTAAGTACTTAACATGTTATTACTATTCATTATCCAACCCAAAACCTACAAAAACTATGATAACCAAACCGTGATTGTACATGATACAATAACCGTTATAAAACGAATCAACTGGTAGGATCATATACATATGGTTATATAACTGAGTAACGTTTAAAAAAAACTAATACTATACATATGGTTTATTTAAATTTAGGGAGGATTCTCGATTTCAATCCAAAATTTTGCAGTTATATAAGAATATATACTTTAAATACTATAATTGTTGACAACACATGGTTATAATTTGACTAATTTTTGGTCCAATATTATTTTATAATTGACAGTGCTAATTAACACTCTTTCCATTTCATTTTAATTGTCGTTGTAGAGTAAAATTTTCGTTTCAAAATAATTGTTTTTTTTTTTTTTGAATAATTGTAGTTTTGTTGAAAAGATAAGCTATTTTATCCTATAAAGACAACATACAAACAATTTTGAAATGGTTTCTCACTAAATATTATTACATTGCAAATATAAGCATAACAAATGCAAAATGTTATACACTGACATGAACATATAATGTGTTGTGTGTGCAAGTTTACACGCATAAAACAAAAAAATCTGATCATGAGGATGTTTTGTTAATGACATTTGCTCTATGGGTTTAGGCCTTTGCATGTTTCTATAATAAGGCTTTGTTGAAGGGTCGTAACTCCAGTAACGATATACATTTCTTTTCTTTTTAAAATATGAAACGCACTATACCAGCCGAAATACAGCAATGAAACATGTCATTCTTATGCCCTTTTTCAAAGAAGAAAAACATGTCATTCTTAGGTCAATATCCACCATGACATTTTTTATTTTCTTTAAAATAATAATGTCATGTGAATATTAACACCAATTGCAATCCGTCCTAACTACGGTTTGCAAAATAAAACAATAACAAGAATTTACAAATTTGTGTTTTATTCTAGAGTGATGTCTAGTGGTCAAGTTGATTATAAGAAATCAATTGAATAATAACATAACTATTTTAAACACAAACTTCCAAAGAGATGAAAACCGAGATTTTGAGCAACTTGGTCTACCAAATCGTTAACTTTAAGTCTTCAACACTTCACTTTTCATTAAAAGGACATATAAAAACGTGTGTTCATTGACATATAAGAACCTACGCATATTAATATTATAGTGGAAAAATGATTATAAACTCCATACCTAATAATACATGACAGCTATATTGTCACCACACAAAACTACCAATTATAACAATCACAGGATTAACAAATGGCATTGCATGCGTTACATGAAGGTAGCGAGATGTCTGAAACCGTTTGCAATTATCCACTATCGTCTTAGTGCGAGAATCATGTGTTCTTTAGAGCTTTAGGTACTATAGTAATCAGTTTGATTCCTTATCATCTATGAAAAGACAATTGTAGTTATTGTGATTTTAATATTTTAGTAATTGAGTTAAATCCTTAGAGTGGATAACTTATGTTTGAAAATATGTTTTGGAAGTTTGAATTGGTTGAACTTTCAGATATTACAGTATTTCAAATATCTTGACTTAGACCATAGACTTTAAAAGAATAGTTTGAATCGGTTGTTTCAGATATTATAATGTTTTCAAATATATTTCTGAGTTCTTCTGATATAATTTCAGTCGTGGTTGGCTTACACACAGTTTTAAGCAAATTACATATCCAAATTCTTGTATAGGTTTTGATAGATTTCGTATATATTTTCATAAATCATATAAACTTTTCGAGTGACTAATGTAAGTACTTAACATGTTATTACTATTCATTATCCAACCCAAAACCTACAAAAACTATGATAACCAAACCGTGATTGTACATGATACAATAACCGTTATAAAACGAATCAACTGGTAGGATCATATACATATGGTTATATAACTGAGTAACGTTTAAAAAAAACTAATACTATACATATGGTTTATTTAAATTTAGGGAGGATTCTCGATTTCAATCCAAAATTTTGCAGTTATATAAGAATATATACTTTAAATACTATAATTGTTGACAACACATGGTTATAATTTGACTAATTTTTGGTCCAATATTATTTTATAATTGACAGTGCTAATTAACACTCTTTCCATTTCATTTTAATTGTCGTTGTAGAGTAAAATTTTCGTTTCAAAATAATTGTTTTTTAGTGTAAAACTTATAAACTTTCTTTACTTTTAATTTTTATATTCTTCGGTATATATTTTGTTGGTTGAAATGTAATAAAAATATAGATAGTGATGTTTTTATTTAAAAATATAAAAATTAGACATTTTTTAATTTGTGTGAATAAATCTAAAATGACAAGTAAAATAAAACGGAGTGAGTAATACAATATCCTCACATACAATGAGGCAAATCTAATACCCAATGAGATCAACCTTTTTGCATTTCCCTTTCCCGTTCCCCACATACAATATCCTCACATACAATGAGGCAAATCTAATACCCAATGAGATCAACCTTTTTGCATTTCCCTTTCCCGTTCCCCACATACAATATATCCTCATCAACCACTTGCCTTATTGACCACATTTCTGAGACTATTCTATCACTTTCTTTTAGTTAAAACTTTCACAACTCTAACATGTTCTTGTTATGTCACTTTCACGGTTTCATCTACCACTTCAACAACCAAAAACAAAAATAGAAAACCCATTAAATAAAGAAAAGAAGAGAGATAACAAGTTTTCACCATTTTGTTGTACATTGTTTATTTTGAATCCTCTCTAGTCTTTACAAGCATTGTCCTCGAGCTCAGTTTCATCTTCAACATTATCACCCTCTTCATTTTGACTATCTATAGCCCTCTTCTCTTCTTCCTCCACAATTTCCAACTCCCTCAAATTTCCACTTTGACCCCTCATTTTCCCATCTTTCACATTCCTCTCCCCCCTACTTTTCAACTCCACCAACAACTCCCTAACCGCCTTCTCCTTATCCCTCCTATTCTTGATCAAAGCCTCGCTTACATCAGCAGGCGTCATCTCCGCCTTCTCCACCACTCTCTTCATCTCCTTCAATACGTCATCGTCCACATCTTCTTCCTCGTACCCTAAATAGTTCCTCAACAAAATCTTCAATGACGGGAAATCACAGTAACTCATGCATACATGCATGTCCATCCTCCCACTTCTAAGCAACGCAGGATCAAGCTTCTCTATATGATTGGTCGTAAAGACAAAGATCCTCTCACTTCCACAACAAGACCAAAGCCCATCCGTAAAGTTCAACAAACCCGACAAAGTTATCGTGTTCCCATTACCAGACTCTTCACCCAAACCCGACCCGCTTTGTGTTTCTTGATCGTAACTCCGAGAGCCGGTCCTGAAATTTTGGAGACCTTAAATAATCTAGTTAGTTTCTTTTAACAATTTGGAAATCTATGCTCATATAAATTAACTATATATATATATATATTTCATCCGCATTTTCACTTGCCTATGTTCAGGACCGGCTTTGAGTCCACTTCCCTTGTTCCGGTTCGTCAAGTTGATCGAACAGTCGATGTCTTCGATCACAATGATCGACTTAGAACTCGTTTTCATCAGCAGCTTCCTCAACTCCGAGTTGCTATGCACCTCAGTGAGTTCAAGATCGTAAATATCATACCCTAGATAGTTAGCCATGGCCGCGATCATACTGGACTTACCAGTACCCGGTGGCCCGTAAAGCAAGTAACCTCTCTTCCAAGCCCTACCCGTTTTCCGATAAAACATCTGACCTTCGACAAAGTCCCTAAGATCGTCCATGATCCGTTCCTTCTTTGTCGGATCCATCGCGAGAGTCTCGAACGTGCTCGGATGCTTGAAAGGAACAGACTCCCACGGATGCCCTCTCGAGTCCAGAGACCCGCCTCGCGTGTTCGTGTAAAGCAACCGGTCTTGGTTCTTCCTCCGGATCTCGTTAGCTTTCTCCACGATGTAATCAAGATAAGAGTTTAAGATGACCGTTTTGTCCTTCTTCTTGATACGGAGAGTGAACCCGCGTTTCTCTTCCGGCAACGGTCTCCACGCGAACGTCTGAGTCTGTCTCTGAGTGACGACGTGTTCCCAGAGGACGGTGACGTCGTTGAAAGTGTCGACGATGGAGTCGTTGTTGGAGAGACCGAACGTGATGGAGGATGAGTTGACGGCGCGGGTGAGGCTTAAACGGTTGCCTGCGATGGAAACGGAGGTGCTGAGGTAGAGCTGGACGGCGTTGTAGAGCTCGTTGGTGTTGACGCCGTCGAGCTCTGTGATGTCGAAGTAGCAGTAGGAGGAGAAGAGGTGGAAGGTTCGGTTGAAGAGTTTGAGGAAGGCGAAACGGAGCTCCGGTGGGATTATTGATTGCATTAGGCTCTGACAGAAAGCTAAGACGCCGAGGAGTGATGCTAGTGATGTCCAATACTCTTTCATTTTTTTGTTTCTTTATAGATTGAGATCAAAGCAGAGAGGGAGAAAGAGAGAATAGAAAACAGAGGATTTTTGAGGAAGGTGTGGACTTCAAGAAGAAGATTTTTAAAAAAATTGAAAGATATGAGAGATCAAGAAGAGATGGTCTCTTTCAATTTATAATAAGGGTTCTTTTCAATTTCTTTGACAAATTTCGCGAGAAAACTTTACAGAGAGAGTTAAATAGAAAAGGAGCAGTTCAGAAAAAAAAATGTAAAGCTATGTTAGAGTGTGGTGAATGGTGATAGTGACAAATGCAAAGAGGTTAAGGAACAAGTGTAAAATGAAAGAGAAAAGAAAACAAATTTGAGTTTTGTAATTTTCTTTGAATTTATGACTATTAATGAGGTTGCTGAATTTGAATGATTTATGGTCAAGATTTGTTTGAGACATTTCTGTTCTTTTTTTGATTATTGGTCAAATTTTTCGTTTTTTTTTCTTTTAAAAAATGAATCAATGTTTACTATTAAAGTTTAGACATTATAAACCGTAAAAAGTTATTTGATTTTAAGATTAGTCTCATAGGAAAGAAATTTTAAAATATGGAAGGTAATTACTATTATGAAAAATGCAAGTATACTCAATGCTGAGGTGGTGAAAACTGATACATATCAAACATCACTCCGTTTGTTTTGCTTAGATTGTTTAGATGGTGAACTCTCAAATCTCAGTGAGACAAAAAAAAAGATAATAGAAAAGACTGGCTAGATCTTTTCACCAAGGAATGCGTTGTCAGAACAGATCTCTTTGGTAGACTAATGAATGATTGGTCTTAATAAGCAAGACAGAAAAGTTTGAATTTGCAGAATTACTCTTAGCCAAATCTTTTATTGATTGATAATATCAGCCCATCCTGATGTTGGCCTACTGTATTTGTATCTCTACAAACTGATCAACTTGAAACAGAAGTCTAAAGAAACAAAAACAACTTTCTTTTCCAAAAATGGGGTTTTCTCACTCCCTTTTCTTTCACATCACACCATGAAAATAAATAAAGCAAAAGATTAGTGCAAAAGTGATTTAATAACCCAAAATACATTTCTTTGGGCATGGTGAAAAAATTGTATTCCAAGTTGAGAGAACACTTGCTTCTTTTATGGTTTGAGGGCGAGCGAGACCAACCCTCGGTGAAGAGTTCACAGCCTTCGAGTCATACTCAGCTGAGAGAGTTATGAGAGACTTCGGTCTCCATTCCCTTTGCACCACCATCCCTGCTTTCCCATTGTTAGAGAGTCTTGTCTTCACCGTTGTAAAAGAATCCACGGAGTAAGAGCTTCCGATGGTGAAACTGTTGGCATGATTGGAAAAGCGACGGATCAGTTCTGCACCAACGGATGTGGTTGGATTCACCGTGTGTACGTAAGTGGCTCTTAGACTCTCCCTTTATCCTCCCTACAAGTTAGCACTCTTCTCAGTTCCATAAAAGGGTAAAACTGAAAGCAGATTGGAAACTGGAGGACTTAGTGTTTGTTGTTACTTACAGCATGAGGGCAGCAGAAGTCTGGCTTATTGAAACTAATTCGGCGTTGTACTTGGTTAGTGAAGAGGAAGCTGTGTCGAAACCAACTTCACCACCGAGGCTAACAGTCTGACTTCCGATAGTTGCCGACAGATCAAGCAAAGGAGTTGGATTGAGGCCAATGCTGGAATTGAGCGTCGCATGGGGATGAACGTATTGCACATCAAGCTGAATTATAACAGAGACACATGTTAAGACTAAAGAGTGCAGAAACTGACTGAGACTAGAGTAGTCGTTTCTTATATGGATTATGATGCACTGACCTTGCCAGACTTGTGATCAGGTATTTTGAAGCTGATAACAGCTTTAGCAGATGGCATGAGATTTTGACAGTTACTTTTGTCGACACCTGCATAAATACGTTTCGGTAATATGGTTTAAGGACAGTTAAGGTGCAAAAGATCAGAAAGCATGTATCACTACAGATATTTACTTACACTTGAGTGGCTGTCGATTTTCAGATCAACAATGGTGTTTTGACCTTTATATAGTGTGCTTATGTCGCCAAAAATAAATCATCCTTCTGCAAACCTGTCGCCACGAATTCCTGTTGGAAAGAAAATTATATTAAAGTTTAGACATTATAAACCAAAAGTTATTTGATTTTAAGATTAGTCTCATAGGAAAGAAATTTTAAAATATGGAAGGTAATTACTATTATGAAAAATGCAAGTATACTCAATGCTGAGGTGGTGAAAACTGATACATATCAAACATCACTCCGTTTGTTTTGCTTAGATTGTTTAGATGGTGAACTCTCAAATCTCAGTGAGACAAAAAAGATAATAGAAAGACTGGCTAGATCTTTTCACCAAGGAATGCGTTGTCAGAACAGATCTCTTTGGTAGACTAATGAATGATTGGTCTTAATAAGCAAGACAGAAAAGTTTGAATTTGCAGAATTACTCTTAGCCAAATCTTTTATTGATTGATAATATCAGCCCATCCTGATGTTGGCCTACTGTATTTGTATCTCTACAAACTGATCAACTTGAAACAGAAGTCTAAAGAAACAAAACAACTTTTCCAAAATGGGGTTTTCACTCCCTTTTCTTTCACATCACACCATGAAAATAAATAAAGCAAAAGATTAGTGCAAAAGTGATTTAATAACCCAAAATACATTTCTTTGGGCATGGTGAAAAAATTGTATTCCAAGTTGAGAGAACACTTGCTTCTTTTATGGTTTGAGGGCGAGAGCGAGACCAACCCTCGGTGAAGAGTTCACAGCCTTCGAGTCATACTCAGCTGAGAGAGTTATGAGAGACTTCGGTCTCCATTCCCTTTGCACCACCATCCCTGCTTTCCCATTGTTAGAGAGTCTTGTCTTCACCGTTGTAAAAGAATCCACGGAGTAAGAGCTTCCGATGGTGAAACTGTTGGCATGATTGGAAAAGCGACGGATCAGTTCTGCACCAACGGATGTGGTTGGATTCACCGTGTGTACGTAAGTGGCTCTTAGACTCTCCCCTTTATCCTCCCTACAAGTTAGCACTCTTCTCAGTTCCATAAAAGGGTAAAAACTGAAAGCAGATTGGAAACTGGAGGACTTAGTGTTTGTTGTTACTTACAGCATGAGGGCAGCAGAGAAGTCTGGCTTATTGAAACTAATTCCGGCGTTGTACTTGGTTAGTGAAGAGGAAGCTGTGTCGAAACCAACTTCACCACCGAGGCTAACAGTCTGACTTCCGATAGTTGCCGACAGATCAAGCAAAGGAGTTGGATTGAGGCCAATGCTGGAATTGAGCGTCGCATGGGGATGAACGTATTGCACATCAAGCTGAATTATAACAGAGACACATGTTAAGACTAAAGAGTGCAGAAACTGACTGAGACTAGAGTAGTCGTTTCTTATATGGATTATGATGCACTGACCTTGCCAGACTTGTGATCAGGTATTTTGAAGCTGATAACAGCTTTAGCAGATGGCATGAGATTTTTGACAGTTACTTTTGTCGACACCTGCATAAATACGTTTCGGTAATATGGTTTAAGGACAGTTAAGGTGCAAAAGATCAGAAAGCATGTATCACTACAGATATTTACTTACACTTGAGTGGCTGTCGATTTTCAGATCAACAATGGTGTTTTGACCTTTATATAGTGTGCTTATGTCGCCAAAAAATAAATCATCCTTCTGCAAACCTGTCGCCACGAATTCCTGTTGGAAAGAAAATTATATTACGGTATAGTTAAATAGGTTCAAAGTTAATTAAGTGCAACTGTTTGAAGGGGAAACTGAGCCAAACAATCATAATTAGCTGACAACAAAACTACAACAAATGTTCTCCAGCTTACGATACATCAAAGTCCATGTTTTTGGAACCAGAGTATGTACATTAACTACTTAAATACGAGCTATCAAAGATCCTGCTTCTACGAACTAGTGCAACCATTTTACTTAATCAAATCAAAGGCATGCAGAGCAGCTATTCTGAAGTACTCCTATTTTTAATTGAGTTGACTGCTTCTTTCTAATAACGAATTTTATGGTATGCATCTCTAACTTTTGACCCCAAAAAAAAACATGTAAGCGTTTAATTTTCAGCAGGTCATATAAGCATTTAGCCTACTAAGATTGCAGCTGATATCGACATACCGTTCCAGTGGCACTCAGCATTGTCAGAGTAAACTTCTGGTCGAAAATGTAATCCTTGTTCAGAAGATCTGCAAATTATCAAATAGTAAATAAATGGCCAGCACTGAGAAGCAAAAGGACGGTGACGTCGTTGAAAGTGTCGACGATGGAGTCGTTGTTGGAGAGACCGAACGTGACGGAGGAGGAGTTGGCGGCGCGGGTGAGGCTTAGACGGTTGCCGGCGACGGAGACGGAGGAGCTAAGGTAGAGCTGGACGGCGTTGTAGAGCTCGTTGGTGTTGACGCCGTCGAGCTCTGTGATGTCGAAGTAGCAGTGAGGGGAGAAGAGGTGGAAGGTTCGGTTGAAGAGTTTGAGGAAGGCGAAACGGAGCTCCGGTGGGATTATTGATTGCATTAGGCTCTGACAGAAGGCTAAGACACCGAGAAGTGAAGCTAGTGATGTCCAATACTCTTTCATTTTTTTTTGTTTCTTTATAGATTGAGATCAAAGCAGAGAGGGAGAAAGAGAGAATAGAAAACAGAGGATTTTTGAGGAAGGTGTGGACTTCAAGAAGAAGATTTTTTAAAAAAAAATTGAAAGATATGAGAGATCAAGAAGAGATGGTCTCTTTTAATTTATATAAGAATTTCTTTTCAATTTATATGACAAATTTCTCGAGAAAACTCAACAGATAAAGTGAAATAAAAAAGAATTTTTTACTTCCAGAGCCACTTTTCCACTTTCATATTACACTTTAGGTCACTTAGTGCTTGAGACATACTTTATCATGTCAAAAAGACTCTATTGTCCTCCCCCCCCTTTCTCTCCAACTAAACACATCGTAACTGAATCATCACCTCAAATACGGAAAAAAAAATCCAGCCTGCTAAAAATCCCCAACCTCACTCGAGTGACAACATTCCTTCGATTATATTCATCATATCTTGCGACACTACTCTCTACTTTAATCCAATCCTGCATCCATGTTTTCATCATCTCGTTTGCTACTCTGTCTCTCTGTTTTGATTTCAAATCTCAGATCCCCAAAAATACCTAGAGTTCGAGTTTGTCGTCGAGAAGACGTCGAGTGGCCGTGAATACAAGGTCAAGTCATGTCTCAAGCCGATTTAGATCGTCTCTGTGAAACAGTCCCACACCAATTGCTGCATGAAATCGAGTCAAACGCCATTTTTGTTTCTTCAAAGGTAAAACCAAACCTTTTGAGTGATAATTTGATTTGGCTGTCTAAAGTTATATACTTATACCCGGGTTACTTATAGATTTTGGTTTGCTTTTCCTAGAGTTTTCTTTTAACATATCTTTAATTCATTAGTTCACAGATTAAAAGGTTCGGGCTTTGTCACTGTGAATGGTCAGAATTGCATCTACAACAGAGTCTATGACTGTGCGGGTTCTGTTCTTATCCTTTGATAGTTGCAACATAGTCTATGGTCCGTCGCTCTCGAAGATCCGTGCTCTTTCATTGTCTTCCTCCGACGACTTATCTAACAGTTCGTTTCAGATTCACTTTCCTCTTTTGAAACTTTATGGAACTCAATTTCTTTGTCTCGATTTGAGGAATAGAGCTTCTAAATATAAATCTGGAGATCACACTTTGTCTTTGTGTGGTCTCTGTTTCTGAAACTGTCTTCATCTTCTAGATTCCATCTCT
Source organism: Brassica carinata (assembly GCA_016771965.1). Taxonomy (NCBI): domain Eukaryota; kingdom Viridiplantae; phylum Streptophyta; class Magnoliopsida; order Brassicales; family Brassicaceae; genus Brassica; species Brassica carinata. The sequence continues at coordinate 61,627,398 of CM028687.1, read as the reverse complement.
TTGCTTTCTCGATCAAAGTTAATGGCTTTGTGTGTCCCTTTCTTGATAGTCATTAAAAATCTCTGTGTTTTCTTTTGAAACTCCTGCAGTTTCTGCAAAACAAGCGAGGTACTCGGTCGGATCCAATCCAGCTCCCATAGGCAAAGGTGATCTTTTGTCCTCTACTGAAGGAGTCAAAATGACTATGACTGGTTTGTTTTTAATATTGGATCTCTGGTTGGTGACTTGCTCTCTTTGTGCTTCCAATCAAATAATGGATCGTTATTAGTAGTGCTATTTGTCGTATGGCCACTATGTGTATTCTAACAATGTTTTTTCTAATCAAAATTCTAACAATGCATCTTTTGTTTACCTTAACTTTAGGAGTGTTGATTAGTAGTGCATTGAGTATTCTATTTCCAGGGTGTTCTTGTGTCACTTATCTTGTTAATGCAATGGAGACAAGATTCATATGATTAAGACTTAGTTTTTTTTTGCATATAAGTCGTCCATTAAATTGATGTAGCTACACGAACGTGTCCATATCTTATTTTTTTGCACATTTTCCATCTAGAAATATCCTTTTGAAAAGATGTGGACAAAGATAGAATTGTTCACAAATAGCCATCCACAAGAAATTAAAACTGTTTATGTCTAGATGTTCGTGGACGGCTATCTGTCCACAATATTTAACTCTTGTGTTCACAATTTTTGTGATAGAATTATTTATTTTATATTTTGTATAACAATTCTATATCCACTTTTAACTGTCCACGGTTTTTTTGTACATATTTATTTTATCCATATTTTAAGGTTATTATACACATTTTTAATGTCCACATTTTTGCATCCACATTTCTTATATTCATATCTTTATATAATTCTTTAGATAATGTAATATATATATATATATATGAAAATTGATGTTAAAATATAGAAAAAACAAAATTATAATTTATTCTACAATTATTTTGCTTTGTATAAAAAACAGATTAAAACATGAGATAGAAGAATGATAATATAAAACAAACCAAGTAATTTTCAATTCAAGAAAAAAAACTAAGTAATTCAAAAATATTAAAGCAAACTCAATCTATACGTTAAAGTGCCTCACGAAATAAACACAAACACAGTTCCCTTTTTGGAACCAGAAAACCAGTTTCCCTTATCATTAAGGGTGTAACCGTCCAAACAACCTCAACACAAAAGTGTTGCCATTACACGCAGTGACTTGGATGTTAAAGAAAGTTAAAAAGTGGCCAAGAGAGTAATCGACTCAATAAAAAAAGGAGCTGGTCAGAAAAAAAATGTAAAGCTATGTTAAGTGTGGTGATAGTGACAGAGGGAGAGAGGTTAAGGAACAAGTGTAAAATGAAAGAGAGAAGTAAAACAAATTTGAGTTTTGTAAGTTTCTATAAATTTATGACTATTAATGAAGTTGCTAATTTGAGTGATTTGTGATTAAGCTTTGTTTGGGACTTTTTTTTTTTTGATTATTGGTCAAATTTTTGGGTTTTTTTCCTTAAAAAATGAATCAATGTTTACTAGTATTAACGTTTAGATATTATAAACCGTAAAAAAGTTGTTTTGATTTTAAGATTAGTTTAATAGGAAATAAATTTACAATATATGGAAGTTACTTATGATTATGTAAAATGTCTAAGTATATTCAAGGCTGAGGTGGTGTAAACTGATACCATCAAATATTACTCACTCGTTTGTTTTGCCAAGGTCATTTAGGTGGTAAACTCTCAAATCTCAATGAGACAAAAGGGAAAATTAAAAAGACTAGCTTAGATCTTTTCACGAAGGAATGTATTGTCAGAACAAGATCTCTCTCGGAGACTAATGAATGAATGGTTTTAACTCTTAAGCAAAAAGACAGAAAAGTTTGAATTTGCAGGATTAGTCTTAACCAAAGTCTTTTATTGATTTGATAATATCAGCCTGATAATATCTGCCCATTCTGATGGACCATATGGCCTACTATTTGTATCTCTACAAACTGATCAACTTGAAACCCAAGTCTCAAGAACCAAAAACAACTTTCTTTTCCAAAAATGGGGTTTATCACTCCCCTTTCTTTCACATCACAATGAAAATAAATAAAACGAAATATAAATGCAAAAGTGATTTAATAACCCAAAATACATTCCTTTGGGCCATGGTAAAAAAAAATTGCATTCCGAGCTGAGAGAGCAGTTTCTCTTTTTCTTTTATGGTTTGAGGGCTATAGCAAGACCAACCCTTGGTGAAGAGGTCACAGCCTTTGAGTCATACTCAGCTGAGAGAGTTATGAGAGACTTGGGTCTCCATTCCCTCTGTATCACCATCCCTGCTTTCCCATTGTTAGAGAGTCTCGTCTTCACCGTTGTAAAAGGATCCACCGAGTAAGAGCTTCCAATGGTGAAACTATTGGCATGATTCGTGAAGCGACGGATCAGTTCTGCACCGACGGATGTGGTTGGATTCACCGTGTGCACGTAAGTAGCTCTTAGACTCTCCCCTTTATCCTCCCTACAAGTTAGGGATCTTTTCAGTTACATAAAAGGGCAAAAACTGAAACCAGTTTGGAAAACGGAGGACCATCGTGTTTGTTGTTACTTACAGCATGAGTGCAGCAGAGAAGTCTGGCTTGTTGAAACCAATTCCGGCGTTGTACTTGGTTAGTGATGAGGAAGCTGTGTCGAAACCAACTTCACCACCGAGGCTAACAGTCTGGCTTCCGATAGTTGCTGACAGATCAAGCAGAGGAGTTGGGTTGAGACCAATGCTGGAATTGAGCGTAGCATGAGGATGAACATATTGCACATCCAGCTGAATTATAACAGAGACACAGGTTAAGACTCGGGAGTACAGAAACTGATTGACATCATTCATAGGGCTGAGACTAGAGTAGTCGTTACTTATATGGGTTATGATACACTGACCTTGCCAGACTTGTGATCAGGTATTTTGAAGCTGATAACAGCTTTGGCAGATGGCATGAGATTTTTGACAGTTACTTTCGTCGACACCTGCACAAAGATGTTGCGTAATATGGGTTAAGGAGAGAGAGTTAAGGTGCAAAAGATCAGAAAGCATGTATCACTACAGATATTTACTTACACTTGAGTGGCTGTCGATTTTCAGATCAACGATGGTGTTTTGACCTTTATATAGTGTGCTTATGTCGCCAAAAAATAAATCATCCTTCTGCAATCCTGTCGCCACGAATTCCTGTAGGGTAAGGAAATTCATTACGGTATAGTTACATAGGTTTAAAGTAAATTAAGTACATTGGTTTTGAAGGGGAGAGAGAGTGAGCTGAATAATCTCTAATTAGGTGACAACAAGATCACAACAAATTTTCTCCAGCTTACGATACCTCAACAGTCATGTTTGGAAACCAGAGTAAATTAGATATACGAGCTATCAAAGATCTTGCTTCTACGAAATACTGCAACCGTTTTACGAATCAAAGGCATGCAAAAGCAGCTATTCTGAAGTACTCTTATGTTTAATTGAGTTGATTGCTTCTTTCTAATTACGAATTTTATGGTATGCATCATCTCTAACTTATGATTCCCTAAAAAACATGTACCAGCAGAGATTCTACATTGAAGGCATGATAATAATATTCAGCAGGTAGCCTACTAAAGAATCCAGGTGATATAGAGACATACCGTTCCAGTGGCACTCAGCATTGTCAGAGTAAACTTTTGGTCGAAAATGTAATCCTTGTTTAGAAGATCTGCAGATTACCAAACATTCAATTAAAATGGGCAGCACAGAAGAGAACAGCAAACACAGATAAGAATGTCCTCAATCAATCTGCTAACTTACCTTTGGCTTTCTTGCCAATATCGGGAAATGGAGCTGGACTGCTTCCCATCTTCGATAAGTCTGCGGTACAGGATATGGATATCAAAGGCAAAATCACCAGTTTGCAAAAAGATTCAAATAAATATACACACGTATATTTTCCAAGTTCAAACACTGCTCTGAAGAAGTTAAAATCAACTAGAATATCCAAATAACTAAAATTAAAGCTCTCTTCGAAAAATGACTGTATGAATCTATATCACTTAAACTCTGATCCCTATATGTATATGAAACTAATAATCCAAAGAGGAAACAAATCAGTTTCTATCATCTTTATAACTTATAAGGAACAAAAATCAATGTTGATTACAATACCAAAAGAGAAGTAATCACGACACTTCGTCCTCAATCACAGATACACAACCAGGTAAACAACACAAATGGCCGAGAAACAGATCGAATCGATCAAATGGCGAATCTCCAGAATCTATCATAAAACGAGAGACTATGAGGGAAAGATTCCTTACGGAATAGGAAGATCGACGGATAGAATCAACGGAACGGTTCACGGTTGCTTGATAAATTCTAGATGCTCCGTCGCCTAGATGATGGGATCAGGCGACGGCGGCGGCTTGGAAGAAGACAGTAAGTAAGTAAGTAAGTAAAAAAAGGCCTCGAGAAGCTCAAAGGAGGAGGGCCAACGTTCTCGGTGAGCAATGATAATGTCACTTGGCGCTTGAGGTTCGTTAGGTCACGAGCTCTCGCACGCTTTTTTTTTCTTTGTTAGAGAAAAGCCTTTTGCTGATTCGTCTGTCATATAACTTCTGTCACAGTCGAAGGTGTTTCCAGTTCGTGAGGCCCATGAAATGCCCAAGCCGACTCGCTTCTTCTTCATCTTCTTACCGTTTTACCCTTGGAATCGGTTTGCATGTTACCAAACAAATGGAGTTTCCATTGTTAGCCCGGTTTTGTTTATAAACTAAATATCAGTAAGCAGATTAACGAAGAAAAAATATTCTTGACAAAAAAAAACGAAGAAAAAATATTCTAACATTGTGCAAGCACAACCGTCGTACATAGTCTTTGGTTCAGTCTGGTTTAGTGTTAAGAAAGTCACCAAATAAAATAGAAGAATTGTTGAATGCAAAATCGTGGATATTTTAGTGTATATAGTAAATTAGCATTAAGAAAGTAATGTAATAATGTAGCTAAACTGGTTATAATAAGAAATATATTGATGTTGAACATTGTGTTTTAGGCCACCATGAAAACGCCCGCAAGTATTCTAAGACTATTGAACATATCCGTAAATCCTTAGTTAGACAAATGATTATTAAAACTTTAAAAGACATTAATGATCACAAATAATTTAAAAACAAGTATAAATTATAATAAATCAGATGGATCTATCTACGGTATGTGGTATAATTTAGAAGGCTTAAGATTGCTAGTAACATTGAAATAGTTCAATGTCCGTATCCATTTTTCTTGGTTCTTCAACAAATGAACCGCAATAGTATCAGGCCAAAGCTCATGTGTGCATCTAGTCGGTGGCTCGGGGAAATTATACATAGACCATTTAGCGTTGAACCGGTTCTTTCCTCGTCTTCCTTCTCGAATCCAATCGCCAAACACTTTGTCTTCGGGACCTTCTAGATGTTTTTTGGGAATTTCTGAGTCTTTGAGCCAAACCGCAATGTCCCACGAGACTAAGTAGCCCATTCCCGACATGTAATGTACGAACGGGTCCATGCTTGGACATGGAATTACATAGCCGTAGTAGAGATCTTCACGAGGTAATGGTTTTAAAGATGCTGCGAGGCTTTCTTGTCTTATGTACGTGTCATCGTCGGCTTTCATTACGTAATGGTATGGTGGATTTGATGCATCAGTCTCGTTGAATAAATCTGGTAAGCTTGAGAAGTATGTGTAGGTCTTACCTGTAAATAGAAGAATTAAATCAGTTAAGCTAGTCCAAATCGAACTGAAATTTGAACCGAAAATGAGAGAATAAATTCAACTGGAGTTTTGTGTGGGTTTATATATAACAAATCCTAATATAGAGTGAAACAAACTAAAATTTTTGTTTTTGCTAAACCGAAACAAACTAAATATATAGAAAATTATAGCCTAAAAAAAAATTGAGACCACGTTAAACTGATTTGAACTATATCCTAAAATGGTATACCAAATCTAAAACCAAGCCTGTATATACAAAACCAAAACCTACCAAAATAACAGTTCTTGAATTTGGTAAATTCGTTTTCAAAACCGAACTAAATAAATCAAATTCGAACCAAACCGAACCGAATTTGATAATAAACCGAGACAAACCAATTACCTTTATTCATATTCTCATTGCAATTGAGGATGATGATGTCATCATAACGCATGATCTCCAAAGCGACAAGCACTTTCTGGTCTTCTTTAGTCAAGTTACAGAACACAAACTTCACGTCGATCTTAACGCCGGCGGGAACATCCTGCGTGCCGTAGATCATTCTTAGAAAATGCCGACGTGGGTACTGATCGGGAAGTGTAAGAATCCCAATAAGTATCCTAATCTCATCATCATCTGAAGAAGGAGACAACAATGACGTCTCCAATGAACTGCTGTTGCTCGGAACATTCGACAAAGCACATCGTCCGAAACTCAACAAACTGTCGAATCTAACTTCGTTGATGAAAGCTAACACACAGAGAGCTACGATGAAGAAGAAGGAAGGGATGATGAATTTTCTGCCGTCCGATCTCGGAGAATACTTCATCTTGTTTCTTCAATATTAGACGTGGAGATGTTGAAGCAGAGGAAGAAGAAGAAGAAACTAAATAAAAGCAGAAACTATTTTACCTTAGAGGAGACGTTATAAGAGCTTTTGGGAAGCTTAAGGAACGTGAGGTTCAAAGCAGAGTTTGTAAATGAAGCAAGTGCTGTGCTTCAGTATTTCACGCCATTTAACATGCGATTTTCTATTTTATTTTTATTTTTATACAATAATAATATGGAAGTAGATTCTGATTTACTCGTGAATAGTCCTTTTTGTTTAGATATAGAATAACAAAGAAATGAGTACTAAAAGTGCATTCAGCCTAATATAGTTGGTCAATACTCAATAAAATAGTGGGAAAGCTTTCTACATCTAATTCAATATATATTCCATGTGCAATTCGAGTTTCCAGAGTTGAACAATCCACAATAGTTATGTGTAGTTTCTGAATTATTAAATCACAGTGTTCAATACTTCAAATATTAGATTAATAATTTTGTAGTGACTAATAAGTTTCGAACAGTAAGCTCTTACATTCCCTGTTGTAGTGTTTAAATCATGTAAGATTACTATGACGAAATTTTATTTGAACTGAAAACACCGAAAATACAATTTAACCATTAAACCTGTTTTCATTTGTATAGATTGCAATTATAAAATCTCTCGGTTTTCTTTGCTGAAATGGGGAAATTACTATGGATGATGTCCCATCTACGTGATTTATAGATTACTACAGTGCATATAGAAATAGATTGCTTAAATTTGGCAGATATGATTGTGAAACTATTTGATCAGTTCTTTTTTGCTTCCGAGCTACTTTCATTCCGCCTTCTTAAAAACAGCTTAATCTCGATATCTAAATAAATGGACGATGACAAAGAAATAGATTGTTGTTTAATTTTTATCCACTAGTTTGATCGAGATTTGGTGAGAATTGACATATTTATTGCCTACAATCTTTCAACAAATGTGTAAGTCAAATTAGTTCAACTTGAAAAACCCTGTATGAGAAAAAAGTGGTGGATCTAAGCCTAACGTCTGGCCAGAATGTTAATATAAATATTTATAAGTTAAAATATACATATAGCTTCGCAAAACTGAAAGTTGGGTGATTGGAGTCAAATTTAAATTTGGTAAAATAAAACTAAGAACGTGGTCGGCTTCGAACTTCGTGACCCGCAACAGTCTCATCTTGCCACTTCCTCTCTGTAAAGTTATTTAAGGAGTTGACTTTTTTATAGATCTTAATGTACTGCTTTGCCTTTTCTTTTCCTAGACTTTATGAATCACCTCAAAATTTCACAAATACTTATTTTGTTTACGATTTTAGAACTTTTTTCAAAAAAATTCCAAACTATATGCATAATTATTTGTGGAGGCCAGGTGGGCATTTCGGTTTAATTGTGGGTTCGGTTTGGTTTGGTTTGGTTTATTTGGGTTTAAGAAAACTTAAACCAAAGTCAACCAATATTAGTTTGGTTTGATTTGTGTTCGGTTTGGTTCGGTTTTAGTTCGGTTTATTTTATGTTCGGTTTGTTTTTTACTTCAATTTGGTTTGTGTTCGGTTTGGTTTAATTTGGTTTAATTTGTATTTGTTTAATTCAGTTGAGTTGATTTTTTATTTTTATCATATTCAGTTACAAAATCAAATTTATAAAAACATAAAAAATCATCATTTGACACTAAATCATTATTTTTTTATATTTAAACGTAAATCCGAATATCACAATAAAAATATAGAAAATGTAATACGTTTATTTTATGTTATCATCTTTAAAACTAATATAAATACCATAGAAATTTTTTTGGTTTTGATCTTAATGAGAATTATATTCTTTTATTTTATTTAGTTGTGTTTATTCTATTCATTTAGAATTAAAATGTATAAATTATATTTAATTGCTTAGTTTAAATAATTAAATATATAAAACCTTAGTATTATTATTAGTATATTTTAATCTAATAAAAACACTTCGATTTTTCGGTTTGGTTCGGTTTAAAACCAAACCAAACCAAACCGAACCATTCGGGTTGACAAAATATTGAACCAAATGGTTTAGACATATACTTTGGTTTGGTTTGGATCGGTTCGGGTTCGGATTGGTCGGTTCGGATCGGGTCGGTTTGGTTTTTTGCCCACCCCTAGAAGGCCTAGACTTAATTTTAAAAAGCCAATACAAGAAAAAGTATATGAGGAACTTGAAGTAGGATTTTTTTCCTTTAGTAACGATGTAATTGGAATTTGCGTGGGCCTAAAAGGAAGGTTAACATAGCCATATGTCCATAAAGACCAATATTTAAGTTTAGCCCAACTTGGTTACATCCATTTAACTAAAGTAGGCCGACGGACCAAGGCTCAATTGAAATCGGTAAAAGAAAATAAATTACATATTTAGTGATAGTGAAACCGGTAAAACGAAGGTTCGAAACGTTAGGTACTAAACCAAATCCGAATTTGCAAGTTATAGTCCAATATTAATTCATGAGTTTCATCTTTTTACAGTTATTTAAATATATATATGAGATATATTTTTGTTTTGCATTTTACTTTTCTTTTTTGTAACACATATTTTTACTTTATAAGATCAATGTAAGTAATATTATTTTCAAATAAAATTATTTAAGACTTTCGTAAGAATTACTGTTATCATATTTAAAAATTATTTAAATCTTCTTATATCTACATATATCATGTTATCATTTCTTCCACAAAACAATTGATCTCGAATTAGATATTTAATTTTTGAAAATTTTAAAGTTATTTTTAATATTAATATTTAGTTATGTTCTAAAATCCAAGCTTATTATAGGCTGAATCGAATTGAATGAGATAACTCATTTTAACATCCCCTAAACAGTGATATAGCTCCAAAATCCAAATGGCGTATTATTAAACTCAGCTATCAGTGTATCTTTTAGCAAAATGTAAAATTCGAGGATTGTATTTATACATGTATGTGTATCTTACTTTATGTGAAAAGTTATTGAAAAAGTTGTAAGAAAATAACACTTTGCTTGAGATAAGTGTTTATGGTTTGCCGGATTCGTACGGCCTATTGTTTTTAGTTTTTACTATGATTTACAATATGGCATAATCACATACAGTATATTGTTAATGACTGATCCAAAATATTAAAAAGCAAAAGGTTATAACATCTCTTAACAACAACACCAGAAACAGTTAAGTGTATGGAATAAATGACGAGACATCAATTTCAAGTTCACGCTTGCAGATTCGAATTGTCAACTTTGTTTCACCCTTTTGTCTGCCACTTTTTTATTTTGTTTCAAACTTTTGGTTAACAATGTTAATAGAAATGCATATACACTTTGGTTTTGTTCTCTTCTCGTTATTTTTCAGCCATGTCCTCTTCTTTTTATTCTCCTTACTTTCTCTGATAATCCCAGCTAATAATCTATTCAATTAAACTAATAATTTTATCATATACAAGAATACTACATATGCAGCATCTTTTTGATTATTCTATAGCATGAATTATGAATTTCATGGTCACTTAGTTTCTTATATATTATCACATATATTTTACTCTTCTTTGGTTATTAATTGTGTGTATGTCCTTAACGCCTTTTCTACGGCTTCTTTTGCAGCATTTGTCCTGTACAAAACAATACATAAAACCACCTTTTTGGAGGTTTTATCTTATAATCACTGCAAGATTTCCAACCAACGTAGATTTATTAACTTTCTATATATGTTTTAAATACTATATACATTACATGGATTGGCCTATAAAAAACTATAGATGACTATACAAAATCTAATTTGTAGCTAAAATTATTGCTAAATTGACCCGTTGGAAAATGTACTCAACAGGTCCAAAACCATTATAATTTAGCATTGTTTTTTTTGATAATTTAGCATTGTTTCGTAGCCAAACATTTCATATCACTAATCTGTCGCTATTTTCGATTGTTTAAGGATATGTTAACTCTTAGTGAATAGATATATAAACGAGGTAGGACACGACGCTAAAAGAAAGTGACATGGAGATTCGGATAAGAACACAATAAAATGATGATATGAGACTACATTATGCATAGTATCATCCTCTTTCTCTTAATTCTATACATATTTATATATATAAGAACATGAATTTGGTTGTTTATAGATTTATCCACTAACAAGTTGAAGTTTACAACGATTGAAGCTTGCATAGTGACTTGCACCATAAGATACAGTACTCTTTTCGTAAGTGAGTGTTGCCTTTACGTGGTCCATCGCAAAGTTCTTGGTATCTGATGCAGCGGACGATAGGTTGAACGGTCAATCTAAGAACTTTTAGGGTTCTAGAGACCTGTTCTTGGATCAATCAAGAGTTTCTTTCGATAGCGTCTTGAGACCAACTTCCTGTTTGATGAATTTAATCGAATCTAAACAAGGCAACTCAAAGAAGATGAATTTAATCAAATCTCTTTCAAGGTATAAAGCAAAAGCTAGTTTATTAATTATCAAAGTCTGAATACAACTTTAGGCTTGGATGCCTATTTATAATAAATTCTTAAATCTAGAAAACCCTAATCTTAACTAAAATAGGAAAACCATTAAAATATAGAAAATACAAATAAAAGGTAATTATCTAATTTAATATAATTAACAAAATAAATAATAAGATATTTGGAAATATTCCAAATACTTATCTGCATCATTCTCTCCGGGTTGGAAAAGATTCGTCCTCGAATCTTGAATCTGTTTTTCATGTTTGAAATCTTCAAATATTTATCTTCAAATCCGAAATTTGCATAAATTTGAATCTTCTGACTTTGCCCGAAATTTGCACGAAACTCGTTTTGCACAAATTTTGCACGGAACTCGTCTTGCACAAATTTTGCACGGATCTCATCCCGCACGAATTTTGCACGAATCTCGTCCGGCCCGATTTTTGCATAGACAAAATTTGCAAAAGAATCTTCACTGAAGACAAAGTCGACAACACATATATCATCTTCAGATGTCGAGATCGGATCACCGAGATCTCTCGATAGATCTCAAAGTTCTCTTTCAACAAAAGGACTTTCGCCCGGATAGGATAGATGTTCGCACTCACCATGACATCCAGAATCGTCTTCGATTAAGAAATCAAAGAACGCAGCTCTGATACCAACTGATGCAGCGGACGATAGGTTGAACGGTCAATCTAAGAACTTTTAGGGTTCTAGAGACCTGTTCTTGGATCAATCAAGAGTTTCTTTCGATAGCGTCTTGAGACCAACTTCCTGTTTGATGAATTTAATCGAATCTAAACAAGGCAACTCAAAGAAGATGAATTTAATCAAATCTCTTTCAAGGTATAAAGCAAAAGCTAGTTTATTAATTATCAAAGTCTGAATACAACTTTAGGCTTGGATGCCTATTTATAATAAATTCTTAAATCTAGAAAACCCTAATCTTAACTAAAATAGGAAAACCATTAAAATATAGAAAATACAAATAAAAGATAATTATCTAATTTAATATAATTAACAAAATAAATAATAAGATATTTGGAAATATTCCAAATACTTATCTGCATCAGTATCTCTTGATTTAATTTGTAGGTTGAGATTGTAGGTCATGGACCTACCAATATCGATACAGGAAATATTCATTGGCATATTAATCACACTTTGGAAATAGTGACTACATGTTTTATGTTTATACTATTCATTAACATATATCATATTTGTGTTTTTACAATTTAAAAAGCGACTTCATTGAGTAATTGATGGATACTTATCAAAAAAATTCTAAATTTTTAAAATTTTACTTTTAGCATTTAACGATGCACATTAGTATATTTGCTTAGACAAAAAAAGGCATATCATCAACCATTATTGTGTTCTATGTATCTTGACTCGGTTTTTGTTCAACTAACGTTCCAAGCAATGACTTATCATGTGTGGATATTAGAATAGGAGACGGCACCATCGAGGAAACCACCCTCCTTTTTTCCTCTCCTGCATGATAGTCAAATTCATATGTGATCAAATTATTTCCCTTCGCTATAAAAACCAAATGTTTCTTACATCGGTGGAGAATTTTCAACGAAGTCGTTGATTTTTCATTCATCCTCTATGCTTAACTATCTCTCCTTGAAAAAGTTACTCTATTTTTTTTCATAATATATGATGTTTGACTCAATGCACACATATTAAAATTTTTAATTTTCCTAAGAACATTCCTTGAAAATAAAGTTTAAATTATTTTATTAATAATAAATAAAATAATGAAAACATAATTGACTACACCGTTTTTGATAATATTAAAGTTACTTAAATATATCAAAACATCATATATTATGAAATAACAAAAATCTCCTAAAACATCATCTTGCCTCTCTTTCAAAAGATGTATATTTCAGATTTTCACACTTATTAAGAAAAACATAAAATTTTAGTTATCAATGCATTGTTTTCTTAATTAACAATTCTCCATAATTTTGAACCAATAAGATTTTAGTAAATACAATTATTTTTTGGAAATGTATAATTTTTCATTAATGTATCGAAAATGTAAAAAATATATCTTTTTGAAACAAATTTTTTTTCTAAAACATGGATCTTTTAGAAACGAAGAGAGTATATACATATATATTGAAATGGAGGGAGTAATGAAAATAATATTGATTGGTTCTAGTATTTCAATTATAGAAGTCATTTATCATCCTAAAATCTATTTATGCAACAGTGATCACAAAAGGACAAGTTTTATGAGACTCCATAGTCCTAATAAATACCAGGGATAAATAAGAATGATAACATTATCCATAATGTTCGCTGTCTTGTACCAAGCTATTCCATGGTTATGGAGCAACTTGTTTGGAGTTAATCAATGAAACCTTTCACCAAAAAAGTTTATGAACTGCTAAGGTACATGGAACCAACCTAGACTTTAGGGTTCTAAGAAAATCAAAATCTTTATCTCTACTGCTTTTTACTCCAAATGGAGTTTGAAATAAGAAATACTTCAATCCTAATTTATTTTCCACTTCATAATGAATTAAACAATGAATTTATTACATAAATGAACTAATGCATAATTTTTGTTTATTACTCTATTTTCATTTCAAAATAAATAATAAGATATTTGGAAATATTCCAAATACTTATCTGCATCATTCTCTCAGGGTTGGAAAAGATTAGTCCTCGAATCTTGAATCTGTTTTTCATGTTTGAAATCTTCAAATATTTATCTTCAACCGAAATTTGCATAAATTTGAATCTTCGACTTTGCCCGAATTTGCACTAAACTCGTTTTGCACAAATTTTGCACGAACTCGTCTTGCACAAATTTTGCACGATCTCATCCCGCATCTAATTTTGCACTAATCTCGTCCGCCCGATTTTGCATAGACAAAATTTGCAAAAGAATCTTCACTGAAGACAAAGTCGACAACACATATATCATCTTCAGATGTCGAGATCGGATCACCGTAGATCTCTCGATAGATCTCAAAGTTCTCTTCTCTTTCAACAAAAGGACTTTCGTCCTGGATAGGATAGATGTTCGCACTCACCATGACATCCAGAATCGTCTTCGATTAAGAAATCAAAGAACGCAGCTCTGATACCAACTGATGCAGCGGACGATAGGTTGAACGGTCAATCTAAGAACTTTTAGGGTTCTAGAGACTGTTCTTGGATCAATCAAGAGTTTCTTTCGATAGCGTCTTGAGACCAACTTCTGTTTGATGAATTTAATCGAATCTAAACAAGGCAACTCAAAGAAGATGAATTTAATCAAATCTCTTTCAAGGTATAAAGCAAAAGCTAGTTTATTAATTATCAAAGTCTGAATACAACTTTAGGCTTGGATGCCTATTTATAATAAATTCTTAAATCTAGAAAACCCTAATCTTAACTAAAATAGGAAAACCATTAAAATATAGAAAATACAAATAAAAGATAATTATCTAATTTAATATAATTAACAAAATAAATAATAAGATATTTGGAAATATTCCAAATACTTATCTCATCAAGATCTCTTGATTTAATTTGTAGGTTGAGATTGTAGGTCATGGACCTACCAATATCGATACAGGAAATATTCATTGGCATATTAATCACACTTTGGAAATAGTGACTACATGTTTTATGTTTATACTATTCATTAACATATATCATATTTGTGTTTTTACAATTTAAAAAGCGACTTCATTGAGTAATTGATGGATACTTATCAAAAAAATTCTAAATTTTTAAAATTTTACTTTTAGCATTTAACGATGCACATTAGTATATTTGCTTAGACAAAAAAAGGCATATCATCAACCATTATTGTGTTCTATGTATCTTGACTCGGTTTTTGTTCAACTAACGTTCCAAGCAATGACTTATCATGTGTGGATATTAGAATAGGAGACGGCACCATCGAGGAAACCACCCTCCTTTTTTCCTCTCCTGCATGATAGTCAAATTCATATGTGATCAAATTATTTCCCTTCGCTATAAAAACCAAATGTTTCTTACATCGGTGGAGAATTTTCAACGAAGTCGTTGATTTTTCATTCATCCTCTATGCTTAACTATCTCTCCTTGAAAAAGTTACTCTATTTTTTTTCATAATATATGATGTTTGACTCAATGCACACATATTAAAATTTTTAATTTTCCTAAGAACATTCCTTGAAAATAAAGTTTAAATTATTTTATTAATAATAAATAAAATAATGAAAACATAATTGACTACACCGTTTTTGATAATATTAAAGTTACTTAAATATATCAAAACATCATATATTATGAAATAACAAAAATCTCCTAAAACATCATACTGCCTCTCTTTCAAAAAGATGTATATTTCAGATTTTTCACACTTATTAAGAAAAACATAAAATTTTAGTTATCAATGCATTGTTTTCTTAATTAACAATTCTCCATAATTTTGAACCAATAAGATTTTAGTAAATACAATTATTTTTTTGGAAATGTATAATTTTTCATTAATGTATCGAAAATGTAAAAAATATATCTTTTTGAAACAAATTTTTTTTCTAAAACATGGATCTTTTAGAAACGAAGAGAGTATATACATATATATTGAAATGGAGGGAGTAATGAAAATAATATTGATTGGTTCTAGTATTTCAATTATAGAAGTCATTTATCATCCTAAAATCTATTTATGCAACAGTGATCACAAAAGGACAAGTTTTATGAGACTCCATAGTCCTAATAAATACCAGGGATAAATAAGAATGATAACATTATCCATAATGTTCGCTGTCTTGTACCAAGCTATTCCATGGTTATGGAGCAACTTGTTTGGAGTTAATCAATGAAACCTTTCACCAAAAAAAGTTTATGAACTGCTAAGGTACATGGAACCAACCTAGACTTTAGGGTTCTAAGAAAATCAAAATCTTTATCTCTACTCGTTTTTTACTCCAAATGGAGTTTGAAATAAGAAATACTTCAATCCTAATTTATTTTCCACTTCATAATGAATTAAACAATGAATTTATTACATAAATGAACTAATGCATAATTTTTTGTTTATTACTCTATTTTCATTTCAAAATGAAGTAAGAATAGTTCTGGCTCCACTCTATTTTCACTCTAAAATAAAATTTGAAATAAGAAATACTCCAATCCTCCTCTTTCAGATCGCCTACAGTAGCCTCTGGCCGGCTGTGGAGTGGGGATACTGCGACACTTAGTCCCTGTGTCCAAATAATCGGTATGTCGTCCTCCGCAGCATCTGGGCCCATCCCGACTCTATCTTTTTTTATCCAAGATGCATCAGTTTGACATCTCCATCTAGCCGCGGAAGCTCTTGTATACTAGTATCGTGTCGTGTTCTTCGTTGTTCGTCCCTCTCACCCTCCGTGTCTTCCTATTCTCTGGCGTGTCCAACTCTCTCGATTCTTTAACTGCGAGTTGTAGTGAGTCCAACGGCGTGATATCCTTGTCTTTGAAGATCTTTCGTTATGCTTCCGGATATACCAAGCGATCCATGGAATGCGGCCAGTACCTCTGACCTAACTCCAGTTTCTTTAGCACGAAATAACAAGAAGTTTGAGTTAGAGAGAGTTACTGAACAGCCCCGAGAAGACGCGGTATATCAGATAGAGCCCAACATTGTACGGTGGGCACTCAAAGATTGTGTGATTGATAGATTCATTTTCATCACCGCCGAACGCATATACTTTCATTAGCACAATGTCTCTTTGTTGCTTCATTGCCGCTAGGTATCCTGTTGTAACTTGCCATAGAAAGTGTTTAAGTTTTCATGGGGCTTTGAGCTTCCATATTGCTTTCACCGTTGTACTAGGTTCGCACAACGCTCGGGTTGGCCACAGTGGAGCTGGGCTATTTTTGTACCGATCGCACCAAGTATACTCGGACTTCAAAATCCCGAGTAACTATCATGTCGACTGCGGCGGCTCACCAAGTGATGTAATCCTGGAAATATCCTCCGCTGCAATGACTGCGTTTAGTATCTCTAGATTCCAAGACTGATTCTGAGCATCAATGAGATGATGAACGCGAAGTCTTCGATCGGACGCTTGTCAATGCTAAGTGGTGCTCTCGCTGGTCAAGGCTGGGAGCCGGGCTCCTCCCATTTCGTTGTATCTCCATTTCCTATCTTCTTCGGAGACCCTTGTGAAGAGATTCGAGGCTAATAAGCCAGCCATCCATAGGATGGGTTGTTTGCCTTCTGCACATTCATCGGTTTGTGTGTCTCGTAATATCTACCTTTTAGAACTCGAGCAAGAGAGAGTGAGGATACTGAAGTAATCTCCACAACTGTTTTGCTAGTAAGGCAAGGTGAACGCTGAAAGTCACGGAAACCAAGTCCCTCGCCCATAAGGTACAGATTTTATCCCAGCTACCCAATGAAGTCCCTTATTATTGATCTTGGTGCTCCACCAGAAGCGAGACTGCACTCGTTAATTTCTTCGTAATTGTGGTAAGAGGTACAGGACATGGTGAAAGATGGTACCGCCATGATCGCTTTGATCTGGATCTCCTTACCACCTTTTGATAGCAATTTCGTCGACCAAGAGTTTGTGCGATCATTCAATCGCCCCTGACGAAGCTAAAACTTGTTTCTTAGAGCCACATATCTTTTCGTGTACCGAGGTACATACCCATTCCACCTTCTTGATTTATGGCCAGTGACCTTTTCAGATCATTTTTGAGAACACTACTACCTTAGAACCGAACATAACGAAGATTTTGATTTGTCAGGTTGTTGTCCTGAGGCGCTGTTTGTGACGCCAATGATTTTCATCAGCTCACTACATTCTCCTGGTCCGCTTTGCAAAACAGCTGTCATCGGCAAAGATTAAAAGGACTTCGCTGGCTGGCTCTTTAGGCCAATGAGTTTTTCCTGCCCGCATTCTTAAGCTGAGAGATGAGCACTTCTGCGCAAAGTATAAATAGAAATGGTGACAGCTGGTCACCCTGTCGCAGTCCGCAGATGGTGTGATATTTCCTTTGCTTCCCCATTGATGAGGACTTGGTAGGATCTAACGCAGATGCAGCGATGATCCTATTGATCCATCTCCGTCAAAGCCCATCCTTTCCATTAGTTCTTCCAGAAACTCCATTCCACATGATCATAAGCTTTACTCATCTGTCTTTATAGCCACATATTTGCTTTGGCAGTCGGGTTCATATCGTATGCGTGGAACATCTCTTGTGCGATCAAGATATTATTTGTAATGAGTCTACGAGACACAAAGGCCGATTGTGTTTCGAAATTAACTTGGGAAGAATTTTTCAGTCGAGTAGATAGAACTGTTGAGATGATCTTGTAGCTACGCTGCACAAGCTTATAGGCGGAATTCAGATATTAATCTTGGCCTCCGCCTTTGGTATCGCACAAATATTAGTCCGATTGTATCTTTTGAGTTTAATCTGCGTTTATTCACACCATTCAAAATAAATATTTTGAAACTAAAATTATATTGGTAAGCTTTTTCTCACCAAATGAATTAAACAATGAATTTATTACATAAATGAACTAATGCATAATTTTTTGTTTATTACTCTATTTTCATTTCAAAATGAAGTAAGAATAGTTCTGGCTCCACTCTATTTTCACTCTAAAATAAAATTTGAAATAAGAAAATACTCCAATCCTACTTCCTATTCACTCCACAATGGAGTCAAAATAAATTTACACCAAAATAAAGTAAGATTGAAGTAAACTTTAACTTCATTTTGAAAAAAATTTGAAGTAATAAATTAGAGATGCTCTAAAATTGGAATAAAACGTATCATAGTGTGACTCAATTTTAAAGGAAAAATAGAGTAATACATCAAAGATTGCCTTAGAGCATCTTCAATGGATCATTCTATTTTTTTTTCAAATGTAACCCTTAATACAAGTTAATGATATAATCTATATAAATTTCTGAAACTTGATGCATGCATTCAATAAACTTACAAAATACAATAGAATTAATTTGAGTGAGTTCATTTTCTCAGAATATACAAATTAATGATATAATCTATATAAATTTCTGAAACTTGATGCCATTAACAAACTTACAAAGTACAATAGAATTAATTTGAGTGAGTTCATTTTCTCAGAATCAAATGGGTTTTGATATTAATTGTGAAAGACAATGGATTTTTATTTTTTTCCTCATACAAGCCCAAACGTTTATAACTGTGTTTTGAACCTGACCCGGATTTGCGGTTGAACCGGTAAATCTGGTGACCCAATATAAATCGTATTTGGCCTAAAATTTAAAAATCTGCAAAAACGCACAAAAACTCAATAAAGTCCGAACCGATACCGGTTGCACCAATCGGTTGAGCCAACAGATAGTTTTACTTTTTTACTTTAAAAAAATAGTTATGTTTTAAAATTTTGTTTTATAGATTTCCAATTAAAAGAATAAGATCATATGATCATTTGGATTACAAAACAGAGTTTTTGATTGTTGAAGAAGAAGAACCTGACGAGTTACAAATTTATTATTCACATTAGACATAAATATTTATGAATTTTATGTCTTGATTTTTTTAGATGTCATAATTCTTATGTTACAATTTTTTTTAAATAATATAAACTATTTCTTAATATTTTGTGTCAAATGAAAATAAAAATATAGAAACTAAAGTTAAGTATTTTCTAAATGTTCTTAAACATAAAATAGATACATATCCAAACTATTATTTTATGTTTAAAAAACATTTAAAAATATTAAATTTAGTTTTTATATAATTATTTTCATTGCTAATATATTATTAGATAATAAAATTAATTCATTTATTAATCCGCGGTTGATCCAATGAATCGTTCGGTTCAGTCTCCGAGTCGGGTTTCAAAACACTGGTTTATAGGATTTCTTTGTATTTGATTTTGACGATGGAGTATAGAGTCTCTACGATTCTCCTTCTTTAACGCAATCGACGTAACCGTTCATATAATTAATCCAGAAATTCCACTCTTCCCACTCTTTCCTATTGAAAACTTCTTTAGTTCCTGCTTTCTTATCTTCATCGGTTATGTATAGACGGTGTGAGAGCTCGGACGAGAATCCCTTTACTTTTCCCAATTCAGATCATGTTGAATTCCCAGTTTCATTGCTCGGAGTTGAAGACAAGCCGGTATAGAGATGTTGTTCAGACTAGGCTACAACAATTTTGGCAAGCTTGAAATGTTAAGAAAAGGGTGAGATGTTGGGGTTGATATGTTGTTGATTAATGGGAAGATACACGGTTTCTTATTTCAATTTACCAATTAATGATCGCTTGCTTTTAAAGTAGTAGTTTTATGCATCATCCTCTTTCTCGGTGGTGTTCTACATGTGTCAATCAACTTTCACATACTTAACATCTTCAAACATCTCTTGAAAGAAAGTTCGCTTTATGACTTGAGTATCTATTATGAAACCGGAGCAACCCTAACTTCACATATGATGACGCCTAATGCCATCTTATTCACATAGCGGACTCGTTTGTTGACCTAGAAGAGACGACACACCGATTTGCGAGTTCGTTTTTCTTTTAAAAGTTTCACAGGTCAATATAATAACTTAACAAAATTCAGCATAATAGCGACTTACTTCTTTGGTCTCGGGTATCATAAGAAAATTTTGGGTATTAAAACTATTTTCAACAAAGAGAACCAAAACACTCACCTGATATGACTAGCTTAAAAATTCAAAGGTATATCTCAAATATCTTACTTTTTATGAACTTTCTCAATTTAATATAAGTGTAATCTTAATGTTTGGACATAAACAATAGTGGAAGTCTTCAGAATCGCAGGGTATTAAACGCTTGAATCAGTGTATTTGAAGGGCTCACAATATTCCTTGATGAAAAGTATGGCTCCTTGGGTGTAGAACATATATATTAGATACTCACCAATTATTTTACCAAAATTGACACTTCACCCTTATTTTTATAAAGTTTATAAAATTTGAAACTTATTTTATCTTTCTATTATTTGAACTAAATATATCATTACAAGTTTGATACTTCATAATTATTTTAATAATTAATAATGTAAGTATGTTTTCTAAATAAAACATCAACTTTGTTTTATGTTTAAAAACATTTAAAAATATTAAATTTAGTTTTTATATAATTATTTTCATTGCTAATATATTATTAGATAATAAAATTAATTCATTTATTAATCCGCGGTTGATCCAATGAATCGCTCGGTTCACCGAAGTCGGGTTTCAAAACACTGGTTTATAGGATTTCTTTGTATTTGATTTTGACGATGGAGTATAGAGTCTCTACATTCTCCTTCTTTAACGCAATCGACGAACCGCTCATATAATTAATCCGAAATTCCACTCTTCCCACTCTTTCCTATTGAAAACTTCTTTAGTTCCTCGCTTCTTATCTTCATCTCATGTTATGTATAGGCGGTGAGAGAGCTCTGGACGAATCCCTTTACTTTTCCCAATTCAGATCATGTTGAATCTCAGGTTTCATTGCTCGGAGTTGAAGACAAGCCCATATAGATGTTGTTCAGACTAGCTACAACAATTTTGGCAAGCTTGAAATGTTAAGAAAAGGGTGAGATGTCAGTTGATATGTTGTTGATTAATGGGAAGATACACCGGTTTCTTATTTCAATTTACCAATTAATGATCGCTTGCTTTTAAAGTAGTAGTTTTCTTATGCATCATCCTCTTCTCGTGGTGTTCCTACATGTGTCAATCAACTTTCACATACTTAACATCTTCAAACATCTCTTGAAAGAAAGTTCGGTTTATGACTTGAGTATCTATTATGAAACCGGAGCAACCCTAACTTCACATATGATGACTCTAATGCCATCTTATTCACATAGCAGACTCGCTTGTTGACCTAGAAGAGACGACACACCGATTTGCCGTGTTCGCTTTTCTTTTAAAAGTTTCACAGCCGGTCAATATAATAACTTAACAAAATTCAGCATAATAGCAGCTTACTTCTTTTGGTCTGCAGGTATCATAAGAAAATTTTGGGTATTAAAACTATTTTCAACAAAGAGAACCAAAACACTCACCTCAATATGACTAGCTTAAAAATTCAAAGGTATATCTCAAATATCTTACTTTTTTATGAACTTTCTCAATTTAATATAAGTGTAATCTTAATGTTTGGACATAAACAATAGTGGAAGTCTTCGTAACTGCAGGGTATTAAACGTTTGAATCAGTGTATTTGAAGGGCTCACAATATTCCTTGATGAAAAGTATGGCTCCCTTGGGTGTAGAACATATATATTAGATACTCACCAATTATTTTACCAAAAATTGACACTTCACCCTTATTTTTTATAAAGTTTATAAAATTTGAAACTTATTTTATCTTTCTATTATTTGAACTAAATATATCATTACAAGTTTGATACTTCATAATTATTTTAATAATTAATAATGTAAGTATGTTTTCTAAATAAAACATCAACTTTGTTTTATGTTTAAATTCCAACTAAAATAACTTTGTTACGACTATTAGTTTTTTACTGTACTTTTATTAAATTGATTAGTAACAACCACTTATGTTATTCCACTTTGAACTAAACAACTTCAAACAAAATAATACACTACGGTCGCTAACCACTATAAAAAAGATCAGAAAATATCATTTTAACATATTTTCATTTTCATATTTTTCACATATTTTCTTTACCAAGTGCATATAATAAATTATAAATTCATGTAAGAATACAACATATGAACCCGGCGCGTAGCGCCGGAATACTACTAGTTTTTAATAATCACCAAAACTGAAAATTTTATGAATTTTTCCCCATAGCTTTATAATTCAGTCCCATTCAGGCATTCACTTCCCATGTGCTATCCTGAGTTGCTACTCTGCTAGAATAATTTAATCAAAATATATTTATTTAACAAATAATATAATCTATCGGTGTGAAAGCGTCATAATGGAGGCAATCTATCGTATAATTGATCCGTCTGCGTTTTATCCAATTACTTCCGTATAACTACATAGTAAGGTATATATAAAGTACATACTACATAAGTACATACTATGTAATGTAGACTAATCGTCACATGAAGTATTAGGATCGTCCCATCGTCGGACAAATAGATTTGAGGTGGACAGAACATAGTCCAACCTTTTTTAACTTTATTTTGGTCGCTTCATCTTACACGTCTCCTCAATGTCCTCATAATCAAATCACATAACTGCATCTAGTTTCATAACAGCAAAATACGTAGGGTTATTATATTTCACTGTTTTCATTAACTAGAGGTACAAAAATAACCATTTACATCGACTATATATGTTTTTTACCGACTAAAAAGGAAAGTTTCAAAATACAATATACCAGCAAATTATATTGATAGACTAATTTTACCAAAGAAACTTACTTTTTAAAAAATAAACTAGAATTTATTAATAAGTAAAACAGGTAATATGCAAGCTTGAATTCGTTTCATAAAATAGTGTCTTTTTGTCACTTTTACAAAAATTAAAAATAATTGGAATGTACTTATATTTTTAATAATTAAATATATTTAACAAATATAATCAATATATTTTGCAATTAATCACTTCTATACGCAAAGATTATCCACTTTTTACGAGTAAATCCATTTTGTTTAAATTGCAAATTACGATTCTAAATTATATGACATTAGAACAATGAGTTTTTGGCTATTAGAAATAAATAATTGATCAATCAGTATCCCTTGGCCGGTTAGCAAAGTACCATAAATTTAAAAATCGATTGGACCCAAAAGAAATTAATTAAAGAAAGCGAAACAAGCATGAGAGATTAGTACAAAAACGTAATCTCTTTCAATCTTTAAACGACAAAAGTCTTAATGAAACATATGTACACATGACATCGATGTGTCCTCATTGATCTTAAGTAATTAAAATTACTTGAATTAATTTGAAACAATTCAAACTGAAACGACTTCTACGCTTAAAAACTCACGCAAGGCAAAACGTGATATATCCAAAGTGGGTTCACTGTTGTACAGTCCACATCTTATCTGGTACGAACTCCTTGTGAACCGTTAGATGGATAGATTGATCCTACGGTGGGCGATGATTTTAATTAACTGGGGGTTAACATCATCTTACATGTTTAAGCCGAGTCAAAAGCTTTATCACGGCAAGTGTTCATTGCCATTACTGGAAATTTGACAAGAGAACTTTGATCTTAAGTCTTCACTTCTCATAAGTAATGAACCTAATAGCTGTTTTGATTGAAACCCTATTCACATTTTGTGTATACCTTTTTATGATAACTTTTCGCTTAGTTCCATTTTTATGTTTTATTGACCAATTTAAACGTATTAATATTTGGAGACTGAAAAAGTGTAACCCTTAAATACAAATTTATGAACACCTTTTTTAAAAATGTAACCCTTAATACAAATTAATGATATAATATATATAAATTTCTGAAACTTGGTGCATGCTTCATAAACTTGCAAAGGACAAAAGAACTAATTTGAGTGAGTTTATTTTCTCATAATTAAACGGCTTTAAATTAGGAAAAACAATTTTTACAACCACATGTATAGATAGTTGATACTTCCTTTTGATGACATCATCTTATAGGTTGCTCAGCAAAGTCATATAAATAAATTTTTCTAATTATATGATCATCTTTATCTCATGTTACGTTTGGCATGAATTAAATTTGTGCACAAATAGATTTCTTGGTTATGCTTAGAGAACTTTGGTACAGTTTTGGTATGAATGGAAAATTCAAAGAAATTTTTTTCTTTTTTTGGACGACGATTTGCACAATTCCTTAGACACAAACCGTCGTCTAAGGAATTTGCACATACCCCAGAGTAATTTACGCAAACATATGGTGTAAATTAATTCCAAATAGAAAAGGCATAAAACCTACAACACTCAAACTAAAACTGATATCTTCTATGTCTGGTCTAAACAACTACCACATGGGATATAATTTTTAAGGTGTTCAACACTCTAAAGCGATACCATTACATATAATAACACATGTATTTTTTTGACAAATATATAATAACATATGTATTGAGTAAAATATAATTCTCTGGAGAAAAATAATATTAGATGAACCGACAAAGGGTTCAAAGGGTGCCATTAATGGGGGCGACAACATTAGAATCCCCACTGATTCTTCCAGCTTCCATGTCTCATCTCTAATCTCTCTCTCTCTGTAATCTCTCTCTCTCTCTCTCTCCATAATTTACAGTCGAAGTTGCACCCAACATGAGTTTGAGGAAACCTACGCACCTTTACACCTTGTATATAAAGGCCCCTCAAGTCCAAACCCTTCAAACACACTTATCTCTTCTCATCTCTCTAACCTCTCTCATTCCCTCTCTCGCTAAACATTTAGGTATGGATTTTCAGCCAAACACATCTCTACGTTTAAGCCTTCCAAGTTATAAGAACCACCAACTAAACTTGGAACTTGTCCTCGACCCTTCTTCTATGTCTTCCTCCTCTTCATCTTCCACGAACTCATCATCATGTTTGGAACAGCCTAGGGTCTTCTCTTGTAACTATTGTCAAAGAAAATTTTACAGCTCCCAAGCTCTAGGTGGCCATCAAAACGCTCATAAGCTTGAGAGAACCTTAGCCAAGAAGAGTCGTGAACTCTTTAGATCCTCAACTACTGTTGATTCCGATCAGCCTTATCCATTCTCCGGCCGGTTTGAGCTTTACGGCCGTGGCTATGAAGGATTTGTCGAAAGCGGTGGTGGCCCCAGGGAATTCTCAGGCCGTCGTGTGCCGGAGAGTGGTCTTGATCAGGACCAAGAGATGAGTCACCTTGACTTATCGTTAAGGCTTTAAAATAATCTTCTATTTTGTTAGTCATATAATCGTATCAATGTTAATCCTTTAATTATTGCTTCTCGATAAGTTTATTTCTTATTGGTCAGTTTTCATATCATCATATGTTAAATCGAGCTCACGTTGTAACTATAGTCCTAAATTCAAATCAAACTTTGGTTTTGGAAGACGGTACCTATAATTTTGTGTTACTGATTTTCAAATTAAAAAGCTTTTGTAAAACAAGTAAAAACGCAGGAACGGTTATTTTAATTATACATAGTATGAGACCATATATTACTGCATTATAAAATGGATGAGTGTCGCTTATGTATCATACATTATTGATCAATATATCAATGTGCCCCGACAAGGAGACATCTGCTGTGAAACTATACTTAAGTAAATTTATATATACTCGTATAATATGTATCCACACATGACATTATCAAAAACATACCTATACGTATATATCCGTATATTCACTAATAATTATATATTCCTCTCTTGATTTCAGCACGTCATCAAGTCATAGGTCTTGTTTTTACTTTTTTTTTTTCTCACTAGTTTTTGGATGAATGTCCGAGGTTTTCATGATATTTACTTCTCTATACACATTTGCTAGATGAGCATTTTCACCATCTTTGGACTTTATGTCAAGCTTGATATATCTAATTAATGAATAAAAGAACAATTTACATAATTTGGATGTTACCTATACTGTGTTTAAAAAAATAAGGATGTTGCCTATACTATAATTCAAAATTTTGATGCGGCATTGGGAAGAGTAATTTTGAGTAATCAAATAAATAATAAATTAGAATTATAACTAGAATTACTGATAAAAATGAGACTGCATGTTATACATTTACTTTTTATCACCAATCAAATGTTTAAGTACACGATACAAAATTAAAAGTAACCAAAGTCGATAGACCAAAATTTTGTATCCTAAAACCAAATGCTTCGTCAAAATTCATCAAATATTGTACATGACAACATAATTTTAATTACTTGCTTTTTATTTTATTTATAGTTACATTACAATTTTTCACTAACTTTCGGATCAGTTTAGAACATCTCGCTACAAATTGTACCGTTCTAAAAGTAAATTAATTAAGAGAGGACTTATCACGAAAAAAGGTTGTTGGCGCATCGTTATATGTTGAATTGTAAAAGCAATCAGCCTCCTAATGCGGAAATCTAGCTTTGAAAAGTTATTACTTGTACTTGGTCCTTTATTATTCATCATGCATTTGCTTCTTGTTTTTAAGCATACGACAGCCGGCAACACCATAACTTGCAGCGCCAAATTTAAATTAATAAAACATATTAGAAAAATTGTTTTATATAACCTGGTATATATCTAAAAAATTACTTCAAAAGATCATACATATATAAGGTGCAAATATTATATAGTAGATTTGTCTAACCGGTTATTATTTTGGCTGAATAAATGGACTTGAACAAAATAAAATTGACCCTGAAGGTATATCTGGTGGCGTGTATTAATTAGATGAGAGAATGCACGGAATTAAAAATATGACTTTTAGATTCAATAATTCAATATCTGAATTGAGCAAGTCACGATGATCACTTCGTGGAGATAATGTTTCCCTTCTTCATGACCCTAAAAGTGATGTTAATTTGAACACAAGAACAATCACAAAGAAAATGGAAAAGCGAACTCTGTTTTGAATTATTAGCCGTTTAAGAATTATATTGTGTCAAATAATTTGTTTTTGTTTTTCTATGTATATTGTTACTTTTTATTAATTTACTCAACATTAAGAAAATTTAATTAAACAAGGTTAAAATGGTTTTTTAAAGTTTCAAAATAACATGTACGAAAAGTTTAGAACATCTAACAACTGGAAACGGAAGTTGTATAATTTAACACTTTGGTTGTAAATATTAGGTTTCATCTTAATTTATATGAGAAGTCTTAAAACAATATTTGTTTCAAACCGGTTTATTGTTAAAATACTAATCATCTCTTTCACGTCGAAATCGATACATTGAATCTTGATAGCTTTTGTTGACATGTGACTGAAGAGATGTTTAAGAGATGAGTGTTATCGTCCAAACACAAATGCAACCTTCTAAACTTTATTAGTTACCAATCTTGTCCATCATTTACAAGAGACGACAAGCTTTTTCTAGTGGAACTCCCTTTGTTATCATCTCGTTTTTATCGATCTTCGTTTTGTTTTGCTTGTTCTATAAATACCGAGTAAGAGTTTTAGACGTAATGAACTAACATGAGGATCCAAAACCAAAAGTGTCGTATCAATCTAAGTCTTTTTAATTAGAAACACCATGAT
Organism: Brassica carinata; assembly: GCA_016771965.1. Classification (NCBI taxonomy): domain Eukaryota; kingdom Viridiplantae; phylum Streptophyta; class Magnoliopsida; order Brassicales; family Brassicaceae; genus Brassica; species Brassica carinata. The sequence continues at coordinate 61,599,299 of CM028687.1, read as the reverse complement.
GGTTTTTCAACATACATTACAAAAGCGAGAGAGATGCATGGGATATGAGTTAGACCAATTCAATACAATGATTATGTTCTCATTTATGATCAATCAGACGTCAGAATTCTATATGTTATGCATGTGAGTTTGAAAAGGATTATGTGCTTGAATTATCAAGTGGCATGCAAAGTTAATCCGGATTTAAGTTTGATCATGGGCTTATTTGTGTTAAAAAGCCCACTTGGTTAGGATTGATTCAAATATTATTACTATTGTAAGATATGAAAACATCAACATTCAGTGTAATCAAAATATATCAGATGATGACCAAAAAGTAAACAATATTACCCAATATGGGAAGCAAATCTTAAACTCACAAGAATGACCAAATCAAATCAACAAAATCATAAAGAAAGAAACAGCATTGCCATCGAGTGCCAGAACTTTCTCGGTATCAGCCGAGGTTGCATTCCTTGGGTAGACCTTGAGGGAACCGCGTGAAATCATTACAATAGTTATAGATCATGTAATCATCTTGCGTCCACTTCATCTGTCCTAGCTGATTGGAGTTAAGCGTAGTCCACATCCATGAGTTGCTATTCGCATTGCATGTAACCCAGTTCCATATTGAAGTCCGGCTACAGCAGTCCACATCATTGAAACTCTTGTAGGAAGCGCTGAATGGAGCGTTAGTCCAATGGTCTTGACTCGGCCGCCCTGAGGTCGCCCAATCATCAGCTTCCCATAAACTAGAGTATATCTTCATCGGCTGGCTCTTCGGGTAACCCACACCGTGAGCTTCATTGTTCTTGAACACTCGGATTGGGATTCCGTCCACTAGAAAGCTTTTGAGTTCCCAAAAAAAAACAAGATAAAACATAAAGTCAAGAACCATCATGATTTAGATTAAGCTTCCAAAGGACGATAAATAAGAACATGTGGACATAGCTGTCTAATAAGGGATACAAGCGCTGCCATTGTCCTGCGCCTAATGTCTCTTATATCTTAAGAGTTAAGGGGTCCATATTTATAAATATACATACTTTTTGTACAATTTTTAATAAATTAGACTGAAAAGGATTCCAAAATATTTATATCTAAATAATATTTCTCTCATTAAAAATTTATAAAAAAATTTACTAATATTTTTAATGATAAAAATACTTAAAACTTTAATTAAATAAAAATTAAGACTTTAATTTTTTGTTCTAGAGTCCATAAAAGTGAGCCAGCCAGCATGTGGATGAACCACATTACTTACATGATGTTGAGAGGGTTCCAAAGGACGGTGTAAGTGTGAAAATCAGCTGTGGGATCGAACCAGAGATAGAACTGCATTTCACGGTTACCTTTACCTCCCGTGAACACATTTGTATGGAGAACATATGGCTGTCCAGTAACATTACCCAAGAACTCTTGAAATCTATCTCATCCCATGTCTAGCCTTTAGAGGAAAGCTGTGAAAACATTCTTAATATCAAACTCAATATCAACCTCACAGATAAAATGCACCGACGTTTTTTTTTGTATGAAATTTAGGACGGACATGTCAGCCACATTATATATAAGATTTGTCGCACATATTATGTAACACGGCTACGTGAGTTATCCTTCGAGTCTCTCCCATGTTTTGCATAATAATTAAACAAAATTCAGATATTCTTTTTCAGGTGTATATACCTCAGTCAATCATAGTTAAAAAGTTCAAAACACTCAGGTCCTGATTGGCATAGCAGATGAGAAAGCAGTAGCAGTATGCTATAAAAGCAGTATGCTGTAGAAGCAATATGCTTTTGCTAAACTGTTTAGTAAATTGATTGGTAGAGCAGTATGAACATGCTATTTAAAATTATTATTAAAATGAGTATAATCGAGCTTAGCGAGCAACCGCTTGCAAATTTCTGGCAACGCGCAAGGGCCACACATGAGGTATACAACGTTTCCTAGAGTCCGCATGAAGATTCCATCTTCCCTGAGCATCTCTAGAAGAGACTTTGCGTATAACGAAGCATACCTGAAACAAATCACAACGAGATACCAAAAGTTTGTGTTCTTCAAGACAATGAGTTTAAATAGATTAATTAGATCTTTACCCAGAGTTGGAAGTATCTACTTTAAGTTCTAGAGCGAAAAGAGTTCCTAATCAGTGGCGGACCCAGGATAATATTATACTTGGGTCATAGTCTAGCTGGACCTAGAACAATAAAGAAATTAACTGAAATAAAATAGAAAAAAATAGGTGCAAGAGGAGATTCGAATTCAGAAAAGGGGTGTCAAAGTATGACCAACGTAACCAACTGAGCTATTTTCACCACTGATCACAGTTAAAAAATTAAGTTTTTATATTTTAACATGTGTCACTTGACACCCCTTTATTGTGAGTGGGTCCCCCTATGTTCCTGATACAACCACCCTTTGAACTGCAGAGTGACATGATATTTGTTGCACCAGTTCTTCATCCCACAGCTGCAAATTTTTTTTTTACTGATTCTCACTTTTTTTTTGTTCACTGAAAATTCATTAGAAAAATAAAGTCCATTTAAGGGGTGGTTGTCCGGACCTAGCCCAATTACATAGCATAAACAGAGGGAAAACAAAGAGACGATCCTAGAGTCGCTTCAGCAATAGAGTCCGGACCTAGAGAACTGAGAGATGGTGATAGATGCAAAGTCAGAGGATATCAATCGTATATCATGGATGATGCCGACAATTTCTTTTCTCTGGAGATTGTTGTTGATTGCTCTGGCGAGCGTAAGGTTATCTGTGAAGGCTTTGATCTTCTGGAATCCCAGGGATTTAGCCATGCACAAGGCTGATCTCATAGATTCTCATTTAAATATGTTGCTTATTGTGTGTGTATGTGGATACTATTAAGGTTATATATGTATTAGTACCTCTCTTAGGATTCCTCCTTGTAGAATGATGTTATGGTTAGTCTCTGGATCTTTGAACCATACGATGGCTTTTGCGGCTGTTGCGCATCCCATAGCATGAGCTGAGTATGAGTGATCATGAAGCAAGGCTTCAAGCTACGACCAAGGAAAATAATTAGATTGCTTCAAGCAGAAGATAAAATAAAACTAATGGAACATTCTTACTAGTTTTGTTTTCTTACCTTTGAATATCCAGAAAAGGAAGCGAACACAGCATCCGTGGCAAGAGTGACAGCCAAAGGAATCATTCCACCAGTCATCCATTTTGCGAAGCAAGCTATGTCCGGTTTGCAACCGAGAAGTTCAGCCGTAGTCTTTGGTAAAAGTCATTGCAATTTGTTAGCAGAATGTAATAAACACAAAACACGTAACACAAAGATGACATCAAAATGAAAGTAACAGTTTACTACCTCTACTCCAAGACGCCAGAAACCTGTGAACACTTCATCAAAAATGACTGGAATTTTCCTGTTCTGGCACTCGTTGACCAAAACTCGTTGGAAGAGCGGATCAACCATGTGCATTCCCCCAGCACCATGGATCACTGCAGATACAATCAGCAACCCTAATAAAAGAGTAGCTTGAATCCAGCTATCTAGATAGTGAGATTCTAAACCTTGCTGAATAATAGGAAGCTACACAGGTAGACTATTTGAAGTCATATTTATGAATATACTATGCATACCTGGTTCTATTATCAGTGCTCCAACATGCGATGACTGTGTAATTCCAGAGTACTCTTGTAACTGCTCTGACACATAGGTGGAATAGATTGTTGCAATAATTGATGTGTCTCTACTCTTGCCAAAAATATCATCACGAGTGGTGAAGGCCGTAAGAGTTCCGGAATACTAAATCATACAGCTAATACATATATATGGGAATGGGAGGATAACAGAGAGAGAAGAAAGGATTACCTTTACCTCCCGTGAACACATTTGTATGGAGAACATATGGCTGTCCAGTAACATTACCCAAGAACTCTTGAAATCTATCTCATCCCATGTCTAGCCTTTAGAGGAAAGCTGTGAAAACATTCTTAATATCAAACTCAATATCAACCTCACAGATAAAATGCACCGACGTTTTTGTATGAAATTTAGGACGGACATGTCAGCCACATTATATATAAGATTTGTCGCACATATTATGTAACACGGCTACGTGAGTTATCCTTCGAGTCTCTCCCATGTTTTGCATAATAATTAAACAAAATTCAGATATTCTTTTTCAGGTGTATATACCTCAGTCAATCATAGTTAAAAAGTTCAAAACACTCAGGTCCTGATTGGCATAGCAGATGAGAAGCGATAGCGATATGCTATAAAGCGATATCTTGTAAGCAATATCTTTTCTAAACCTTTAGTAAATTGATTGGTAGAAGCGGTATGAACATCTTATTTAAAATTATTATTAAAATGAGTATAATCGAGGCTTAGCGAAAGCAACCTGAAATTTCGGCAGCGCGCAGGGCCACACATGAGGTATACAACGTTTCCAGAGTCCGCATGAAGATTCCATCTTCCTGAGCATCTCTAGAAGAGACTTTCATATAACGAAGCATACCTGAAACAAATCACAACGAGATACCAAAAGTTTGTGTTCTTCAAGACAATGAGTTTAAATAGATTAATTAGATCTTTACCCAGAGTTGGAAGTATCTACTTTAAGTTCTAGAGCGAAAAGAGTTCCTAATCAGTGGCGGACCCAGGATAATATTATACTTGGGTCATAGTCTAGCTGGACCTAGAACAATAAAGAAATTAACTGAAATAAAATAGAAAAAAATAGGTGCAAGAGGAGATTCGAATTCAGAAAAGGGGTGTCAAAGTATGACCAACGTAACCAACTGAGCTATTTTCACCACTGATCACAGTTAAAAAATTAAGTTTTTATATTTTAACATGTGTCACTTGACACCCCTTTATTGTGAGTGGGTCCCCCTATGTTCCTGATACAACCACCCTTTGAACTGCAGAGTGACATGATATTTGTTGCACCAGTTCTTCATCCCACAGCTGCAAATTTTTTTTTTACTGATTCTCACTTTTTTTTTGTTCACTGAAAATTCATTAGAAAAATAAAGTCCATTTAAGGGTGGTTGTCGGACCTAGCCCAATTACATAGCATAAACAGAGGAAAACAAAGAGACGATCCTAGAGTCGCTTCAGCAATAGAGTCCGGACCTAGAGAACTGAGAGATGGTGATAGATGCAAAGTCAGAGGATATCAATCGTATATCATGGATGATGCCGACAATTTCTTTTCTCTGGAGATTGTTGTTGATTGCTCTGGCGAGCGTAAGGTTATCTGTGAAGGCTTTGATCTTCTGGAATCCCAGGGATTTAGCCATGCACAAGGCTGATCTCATAGATTCTCATTTAAATATGTTGCTTATTGTGTGTGTATGTGGATACTATTAAGGTTATATATGTATTAGTACCTCTCTTAGGATTCCTCCTTGTAGAATGATGTTATGGTTAGTCTCTGGATCTTTGAACCATACGATGGCTTTTGGCTGTTGCGCATCCCATAGCATGAGCTGAGTATGAGTGATCATGAAGCAAGGCTTCAAGCTACGACCAAGGAAAATAATTAGATTGCTTCAAGCAGAAGATAAAATAAAACTAATGGAACATTCTTACTAGTTTTGTTTTCTTACCTTTGAATATCCAGAAAAGGAAGCGAACACAGCATCCGTGGCAAGAGTGACAGCCAAAGGAATCATTCCACCAGTCATCCATTTTGCGAAGCAAGCTATGTCCGGTTTGCAACCGAGAAGTTCAGCCGTAGTCTTTGGTAAAAGTCATTGCAATTTGTTAGCAGAATGTAATAAACACAAAACACGTAACACAAAGATGACATCAAAATGAAAGTAACAGTTTACTACCTCTACTCCAAGACGCCAGAAACCTGTGAACACTTCATCAAAAATGACTGGAATTTTCCTGTTCTGGCACTCGTTGACCAAAACTCGTTGGAAGAGCGGATCAACCATGTGCATTCCCCCAGCACCATGGATCACTGCAGATACAATCAGCAACCCTAATAAAAGAGTAGCTTGAATCCAGCTATCTAGATAGTGAGATTCTAAACCTTGCTGAATAATAGGAAGCTACACAGGTAGACTATTTGAAGTCATATTTATGAATATACTATGCATACCTGGTTCTATTATCAGTGCTCCAACATGCGATGACTGTGTAATTCCAGAGTACTCTTGTAACTGCTCTGACACATAGGTGGAATAGATTGTTGCAATAATTGATGTGTCTCTACTCTTGCCAAAAATATCATCACGAGTGGTGAAGGCCGTAAGAGTTCCGGAATACTAAATCATACAGCTAATACATATATATGGGAATGGGAGGATAACAGAGAGAGAAGAAAGGATTATATTTACTTCCATATTCTTCTGAGGCGACTTTATGAAAACTTTCAGGGAGGGAGAGATTCAAAACTCCATTACAGAGGAAAACAGTAGGAGGATCAAGAAACAGGCCTCTTCCAGTATACCTACAATACAAAGATAGATGCAAAACTAATCAAAGGGAAAGCTGGAAATAAGATGATCAAGAATGCTAGCAAACCTAATGTGAATATTCACAGGTGATGTAATCATGATTCATCATTGATATTTCTATCTAAGCAACAAAATGGGTTGGCTACTTTGCAGTTACACATACATGCGAGTTTTTATGCAAGTTAGAGGCCTCCCACATTGGTGGATGAGAAGCAGATGATCCAAGAATTAAGAAGAATGTTGCAAGCCAAATTCTATAGAAAATTTTCAAGTCGGAATCATGAGAGATAAAGAAAAAACTCCCTACCACGGCTGCTGGAGGAAGCCTGTATAAGGGGATGGTGCTTGTGCTTGCATTGCTCCTAGAGTATCCTCATGGTAAGACTCTCGAAGAGCTAGGACCTTAAAATAGAACACACATATCAAATATTTGCATTGTCATAGCTAATGTCATGACATCACACTTGGTAGCTTTATCTTGGATTTGTTGTTAATTATTGTAGCTAGCCGGCAACACAAACATCGAATATTTGCATTGTCATAGTCTCGACGGACCTGGCCCCGCCTCTGAAACACTAAAACCTAGTCATCTTTGATGAACGTAGTTTGGAAGATGAAGATCCATGCGTTTTTTTAATCAAAGATGAAGATCCATATTAAATATTCAAAATAATAGATATTTTCATGTAGTATGAGATAATAAGATTATATAACCAAGTCTCAAATATCTGTACGACCAGGTTGAAGATCACTGCCCCTCATCCGATCATGTGGTTACCGGATGGCAAATGATAAAGTGACCCGTTTATCAACTTTCATGAAACAGGTTATGCCAAAGTGATATCTTACCAAACCAAGTAGGTATAGGGTGTATGAGAGGCCAATGGAAAGATTGAAGAGGAGAAACAGCAACGGAGTTGAACCTAATGTGGTGGCGCAAGTGCCGGAGACGGTGGGCTACGGGGCAACACTGTCGGTGGGAAATTCAACTGAACAGAGATAGTAGGACTTTAGAGATCAGAAGTGAGTGGGCTAGAAACTGACGTTGGCCAGAAACCAATGAGATTAATGGGTTGGACCCATATATAGTCTTGTTTACATCTATGCATTTGTGCTTGTCCATCTGGTAGGAATATTTTAAACAATTATGCGCATCTTAAAACGTATAATAATTTTTCAATTTCTAAAAATTTTCCTTTTGTATAATCCAAAATACGGATATCCAATAGAGATTATGATTACGTTTATAATTTACAATTTGATATGTTGATACGTTTACGCCACAAAGCTTTTCGGTGTCATGAGTCACTGAAAGATAGACCAATCCCCCGGATCATGCCCACCTAAAGTTTGATGTTGTAGCTAACAAGGCGTATATTACATTTGCACTGCAAGATCCCTAATCTCACTGCCAAAAACGTAACCATCTTTGATAAACGTAACTCTTAACATCCATAATAGAAAAGTGCACGTGACAAGTTAATAAAGAAGAGCTCTAATTGCTG